>JAJONR010005681.1:0-43679 GCA_029582245.1 Solanum etuberosum | reverse complement strand
ACACAACTTACAATGGCCAATAAGAAAAAGATAAGACCGACAAACAAACGTGGTCTTTCTACTAAAAATGTGGCCGACATATTATCATGGCCTTAATTCAACTTTATTAAAGTTTTTTATTTTATTACCCCAATTATTTTATTTGTGGGGCCTTCTTCATTTTACGCCCTTCCTTTTCCTTTGTAGGCGGTGTTGCTGGAAGATTCTTCCACTTGGTCTTGAAGTCGTTGGAGAAGAGTATCGATATCAATCTCTTCGTTGCTATTAGCACTTTGTGCTTCTCCTGCCATGCACAACTCTTCATCATCATTGGTGTGGCTGGCTGATATCATGGATACATCGTCTCTTACATCCATGTCGAAATTTCTCATTAAATCTCTTTTTACTTCCTCCATGTATAGAGTTATTGCTTCTGATTTGGATATTAGTCCTTTCTTCAT
The DNA here is from genome assembly GCA_029582245.1 of Solanum etuberosum. Taxonomy (NCBI): domain Eukaryota; kingdom Viridiplantae; phylum Streptophyta; class Magnoliopsida; order Solanales; family Solanaceae; genus Solanum; species Solanum etuberosum. The sequence continues at coordinate 43,239 of JAJONR010005681.1, read as the reverse complement.
TTGAAGCTTTCTTGCTATCTGCTTGAATGGGCTGAGATCATCCATCTGTGGCTTTGATTTTTCTGTGCTTTGATATTTATGCACAGTAGTATTGATTGAATCTATTATTTCTTGCCCATGGAATTTTGCTTCGGGATCCTTCTGAGTTAACTTATTCCAAAACTTTGTATAAAAAGTTCTTTGTAAACATGAAAATCCTTCAGAGGTATTATTAACTTCTATAGACCATTTCATGATCCAAGGGATTGAAAATTCTATAAAAAAAAATACATTAAAGACATTCCATTAAAATATATTATCTTTTTCTAAACTTATGAGTTTAGGGGAAATATCAACCCATTCAGAATATAATTCTTTATAAGGTTCTGGTAATATTTTTATCGAGGGACCATATAAAGTCCACCATTCACAAAACCAATTTGGAATAAGTTGGCTAAAAACATGCGAGCATATTTTTATAAACCACGAATGCTTTCTATTAGCATTTTCATATAATAGAGTTTTATTAAAGCTATCCATATAGTCCCAGTAATTGTATTTTACTGCTACTTTCTGCTCTGGATGGATATAATCCCTTTCTTTTAATGAGCTCATTCCGCATTCTTCTGGAGCCATAATCTTTTTTATTATAATTTTTGAAAAGTTATAAACTTTTTTAGTATTGACTGGATAGAAATGCTGGAATTCACCAGACCCTGTTGCTGAGAGTATCATCTCATAATGCATTCTGTATTTATAAGCAAGAGTGGTATAATAAACTGAATTAAGATATCTATGTATTATTTACCATGGATCATCTTCCATCGTAAATCACTTTGTTCAAGGAGAAGTATAACCTCTTTTTTTATCATTTTGATCAAATATTTCTATGTTCTCTTCATATGTAAGAACTGTGGAATATAACTGAGGAATATTATCTTTCCCTAGTTTGGATTGTACAAAATTCAAAAATTCCTTGTACATCGGATGATCTGTATTAAGGTCACTTGTAGAAGCAATATTTGCTGCTATCAACCTTTGATTTCCAAGTTGGACGAGGGTATCACCTCTTCCAATTCCTGTTTTTCCTCTTCCCCTTCTTGAGGGTGGGGGCCACGAAGGTCTCATCATGTCATTCATGAAAGATTAGTGTAAGTATTCTCTTGTGAGAAAATCTTATCTGATCCTTTTTTATAATGACTATCAAAATCAAATGGGGCTAATAAAGCCTGCCATCTAGCAAAAATTTATTTAGAAACATCATGTTTACAATTCTTATTAAACATGAACTTAGCAGCTTGACAATCTGTTTTTATTAAAAACTTTTGATGATATAAGTCACTTTGAAATTTTAAAACACTTTTCACAATAGCCAAAATTTCTTTTGCTACGGTGGCATAGTTTTTCTGACTGCTATTCCATTTGCCAGAGTAAAATTGCACAATATAATCCTGCTTATTGTCAGGGCAATATTGTATTAGAACACCACCATACCCTATATCTGAAGCATCAGTCTCTATCGTTTTCTTCCAATGCAGATTGGCTAATGTAAGACAAGGAAGGTTTTTAACCTTAGACTTAATTCGGCGAATAGCTTCAGTATGACTTTTATTCCACGCCGCAGGATTCTTTTTTAACCTATCATATAATACGACTGTATCTTTGGCTAAATCCTTTATAAAAGGGGAAACATAGTTGAGACTTCCCAGAAATCTTTGTAACTGAGTCTTATTAGTCAGTATATCAGGAAATTTAGAAGAAAATTAAATACTTCTGTTTATAGGATTAATTCTTCCTTTCTCAATATAATGTCCTAAAAATCTAACATTTGTTTGGAACAGTGTCATTTTTGGACTAGAGATAATTAATCCATTTTGGATAATAATTTTTTTAAATAAATTCAAATGCCTGAAATGTGTTTCCATAGTTTTGGAGAAAACCAATATATCATCTATGTAAAAAATTATAAAATTGATATAGGGTATGAAAATATCATTCATAATTTTTTAAAATTTTAATGGAGCGTTTTTCAAACCAAAAGGTATAACGTTCCATTCGAACTGTCCCATATGAACATTAAAAGCAGTTTTATACCTGTCTGATTCAGTAATCTGAATCTCCCAATAACCTGATTTTAAATCAAATTTTGAAAATGTAATTGCATCATAAACTCTATCAAGCAAATCCTTTTTATTAGGGATAGGATATTTAATCCACTTAAGAGCTTTATTAAGGGATTTATAATTAATAACCAGCCTGGAGGCACCTCTTTCCTGTTCAGCATGTTTATTGACATAAAATGTTGTACAAGACCAAGGCGACTTAGAACGCCTTATAAGGTCTTTCTGAAGCAAGGAATTAATTTCCTCCTTACATAATTCCAAATACTCAGGATTCATCTGGCAAGGTCGAGCTTTAGTAAGAACATTATTATCATCAAAGTTGTCTTCATAAGGAAGGCTGACTACATGCTTTTTCCTATTCCAAAATTCATTTGGGTGGTCTCTACATATTTGAAGAAAGAATTGATTTTTTAGAAACGAAATTTTTTCTTGTAATTTTGAATTTTGTAATAAGGTATCAACTTCAATGTTGTTGATTTCTTCTTTTATAAAATTAACTTGTTGATTTTTTGAAATTAGTTTAGAAGATAGCTCGTTGATCATTCTGGTAAATGGTTTTGTTATAAACTCAAGAGTAAAATGTTTTCCTTCCCATGTTCCGACAACTTTCTTATTATCCCAATAAGTTAAGGGAAAAATGTCATTTATAAAAGGATCACCCAAAATAATTTGGTTAGTAATATCTTTTATTAATACAAAACTCTGAGGGATACAATTTTTTCCCTTACAAATAAAAGCCTTGGGTAATTTATATTTTATACCCATCTTACTGCCATTAGCAGATCTTAGACTGTGTGTAGTTTTATGAAAATATCTCGAAAGAATTAATCCTTCTTGAATGCAATTTAAATCAGCAGCACTATCAATTAAGGCTGTAAACTCTTTTTTATAATTATAATCAATAAGAAGAGTAATTTTTGTATAAAATTTTTGAGAAGTGATTGCTTTTAAATTTTGTAAAAAAAATAATTCTATCATTTCCTTTAAACTTAAGCATTTGTAGAAAGCTATCACTTTCGTCTTCATATGAAGATTCCGAGCTATTATCCAGCCTTTTTTGACTTTCAATATTATCAAGTCTGTTTTCAATAGCAACATTCTTATTTTTTAAAATCTGAATATCACTTTTAAGATTATTAATCTCTTCTTTAAGATCTTGGATAGTAGTAGTAGTGCTTATTAGCTTCCTTTTCTCATGAAGAAGTTTTTTTACTTCAGACATAGTATATGAACCTGCTTTTGTGGGAATATTATCCTCGATAGTATGATTTCCAGAGGTGGTAGCTCCATTGATCCTGTCAATAATCTGAGTTCTTATCTCCGGATCTTTGACAATTTGAAGGAGTTCAATGATTTTGTCATTATCAATAACATTAATACTTAATTTTTTAAACTGGGAATAAATCTTATACAAATCATCCTCTTCTTTGTTATCACAACTTAGACCTTGCTGACATGGCGAACACTCGCTATCAGATGTCATGCAATTCTCTTGATCTAAGACTCTTATGTCTTCATTGCTGGAAGATTCTCCATAACTGCTATACTCTTCGTCTGTTCCTTCAGATTCAGAGTTTAGAAGGATCTTGCATAAAAAATCCTTAATATTTTCTTCTATGTCAAGGTTTTTGATTTTTTTCCTTGATTTTGCAATTTCTAGCATAATGACCAAATCTACCACATTTATGGCAAGTATCTGATTTGCCAAAATTCTTTTGAGATTTATAAAATCTCTTTTTCTCTTTATAAGGTTAAACTCTTTTTTCTTTCTTTTCTATTCTTCTTTTCTTCCATGCCTTATAATCTTTTTTAGAAGATTTGTTCTTAGAAGAATGCTTCCTATCTTTGGAAGATGCTTTAGGAATATCTAAAGCGAATTGTTCACAGAATTCTCCTAACTACTGTCTTTCATTAAGACGATGCCTTTTGATTTGTTGATTCAACTTGATATCATTGCACAAGGATAATTCTTCTTGTACACAGGCACTTATGAGTTTTCCATAGGTATAGTTATCATAGTTAATGATATGATTGTCTGCTCTAAGAGTTTTCCTAACTCTTTCAGAAAAAAGGGTTGGTAATCCATCTATAAATTTGGATTTCCAATGAGAGCTATTACACTCAGGCAGCTCCATAACTCTGCTTAGAAAAAACATATTTATACCACTTGAAAGATGTGAGAGTTTTATATCTAAGATTTTGGAGCATAGTTCTTATGGTCTCGCTATTATCTGACCATCTTCCAGAGAAATGTTCTATGATATTAAGAACAAGAGTATACACAACATTCTGAGTAATATCCTGCTCTCCTTCTTGCTTAACAGCTTGAAGGATCTTATCCCTTTGTTCAGGATTTAAATAATTATCCCACCAACCTTTTAGTTGGCTAGTAAATCCTGCAGTTATCATGTCAGCAATAGTTTTATCACTATTTTTATTAGCCTTACAGATAGTACTATACATAAGCATTTTATGTACCGCTGTATAAATCTGTCTATCTGTATAACCATCTATGTTCCATTCATAGATTTCCTTTCCATTATAACTATTAGTTATAATATGTTCATGCTCTTTTAAGAGTACATCTTGCGGAGTAGGTCTAGGATAATAGTACATCCTTTGGACCGGCTTTCTAGCATATTTCTAACATATTTCTCTGATAGTCTTGAAAAATGATTATTTAAATACATTTGATTTTTGCATATGAATATGAACTATATCAATGAATTATTCAACGTAGCTTTTCAAGTTCTTTACCTCTCTGCATATAAATGTGCTTTACAAACAAAATAATTTAAATATTATAATTCTTTATTGCATATGAATGTGGTTTATCTTAGTGAATCATTTAACATGAATTTTTAAATTCTTTACTTCTTTGCATGTGAATGCAATTTATGAATCGACTAATTTAGAGCCTGATTGACATTGCTACTAAAACTACTTATTTTTAGAAGTACTTTTTAAAAATAACTTTTAAGAAAAGTGCTTTTGAAAAAAAACAATTTGTGTTTGGTAAATTCATTTGAAAAGTGTTTTTGATAAACATATTGTGTTTGACTAATTTTTAAAAAAAAAATACTTTTGAGAGTCAAATTATGAAAAAGGACAAGTATCAATGCACTTTTAATATTAAGATTATTTTAAATATCTATTATAAAATTTTAATAAAATTTTGTTTTTTATTAAATTAAAATGTACATATTCAAATTTTCAATCAATATATACATAGATGAGTAAAAGAATAAATTAAATATTGATATAATATTAACATGATGATTTAAATATAATTAAAAATATCAAGAAAAATAAATTTAAAAATCATTTCACAAATTAAATCACTACATATGAAAATCTCATCACAAAAATAAATAAATATAGGAGATATATTGATAAATATGTATATATGACAGAGATATTTTGGTCTTGTAATAAATAATTTTCTGCTTCCGCTTCTGCTTCTACTTGTACTTTTTTAAGAAGCAGAAATTTGTAACTTCTTCCCAACAACAGAAAAACTGCTCCTGCTTATGCTTAAAAACAGTTTTATTGATTAGCCAAACATCTTGTTTTTTTCTAAAATAAGTATTTTTTATTCAAACTAAGTGCTTTTAGCCTTTCAACAACAATATCAAACAAATATTAATTTCTATAAAAAAAACTCTTGAAATTAACTAAGAACATTAATGTATTGACTTTTGAAAGAATTGATTATTGTAAAGGTAAAATGTTTAATTAATTTTTGAAGGACTTTTTAGTCTTTCAACTTTCTACTTTCATTTTTTCGACTCTAATATAGTATTCCCTCCGTCTAACAATAGTTGTCTATTATACTATTTTGGGATGTTCAACAATACTTGTCCACTTTATGAAATCAATGGATAATTTTACACTTAGTTCCTAATTTACCCTTGTCATTAATTATAGTAATTTCCTTATTACATTTTTCAAGAAATTGTATTTATTATATTCAAAGGGTGATATAGTAAAATTACCTTTTTATTTATAGTTTCTTAAGAAGTATGTAAAATCAATAGTGAACAAGTATTGTTGGACATAGAGATTATATGTTTTGGGATTATCAAAAAAATAAAAATTTATATATTTTAGATTAATATTGAAATGAATTTTGCTTCTCTATCGGGCTCTTTTTATACCGACTCCGTTGGTACGCCGTGTGAGTAAGAAAGAGAGGAAAAATGTAATGTCATCTGTCTTGATCTGTTTTTCGAGATGTTAGAAATCTAGATCGATTTAGGTAATCACTCTCACTATTTAGCCTTTCGTTCCGCCAATAAATAAGTCATCCTTGACGAGTTTTTAATTCCTTTTCTGTCGAACCGCTTCTCTTCACCATTTAATACTTCCGCCTACCTTTTTTATTTACCTTGTTAATGTATCAAAACACTATTCATCATTTAAAATTCTTAAAAATTTGAATCAATTTTCAAGTCTATGAATTAACTAAATAAGTGATATCTTTTGTATCTTCATTCATTGTCTTTATCACTTAACTAGCAAGGATCAACATGATATTCGATCTCATAGAATTCAATTCCTCTTCTCTAGATTTATCTAGTGAACAAAACTCTTACTCATTGGCGGTGCTGATTTTTGACAGCTTGCTAAATTTCATCCTGCAACAATCATCGTCTAATCAACATTTCTACTCTGATATAAGTCGAAATTTTCAAAATTAAATATAAAGTATAGGTAATATCATATAATGCCTCCTCTTCTAAGGTCACGCTGTTCATTTATTCGATGCTTTATAAGAAGAGAAATGCAATTATATCCATTTAAATATCTTACGTTAATTATTAATCGTATTCTAACGACTTAATATACCTATTTTCTTACTTTTTAAATGTGAACTTAATATGTTTATTGTTCCTCCATTTTATTTATCATCTAAGAGATATACGTATAAGAATGAACAGAGACACGAACATGTATAGAAAAAGTAGTACTACTAAGATCTGAACGATAACCTTTGGTTTGATCAACGAAGACGCAAGTAACCCAAAGATCCAAGCTAATAACATGTCAGCAGTTGGTATAGGAACTTCCCATTATACCCTCTCATCTTTCAGCTATTATCCTTTTGCCTCTCCCTTTCGATATACGCACAATACCATTACTACGGTCGTTTCTCTCTCTCTCTATCATCCACCGCCACACACAAACCCACTTTTTCTCCCTAAATGCAAAATTCTAATGTAGAGAGCAGCAACTCTGTGTGCAACTCCGTCGATTCCGATGCCCCGCTCTCCGTTGACAGCCCATTCGCCGCCGGTGAAGTCGACGTATCTTTCATCTGAGTTCTAGGGTTTTTCATTCGGTACATCAATTGGGAACACTCTTTTCAATCGAATTCTGAAGACAAAGAAAGCATAGTTACAGAAACTTAATATCCTGAAGTATAGATAGGGTGCTCTATTTCCGGCTTTGTTTGTGATCGGAGGTAAACATACGCAAAGGAGACCCTTGTGTGGGAGAGTAGTATATCTAGGGTTTTGATAGAATTAAGGCATGGCTCCAGGTCGTAAACGTGGAGCTAAAGGAGTGAAGTCGATGAGCGAGTTGAGCCTGGGTGATCTGGTCCTTGCTAAGGTTAAAGGCTTCCCTGCTTGGCCTGCTAAGGTAAATAAAACTTCAATGCTGATCAGTTTGTCGTCTCAACGTACTTTGTTATTTGTAGACCTTTTTTGCTGTAATCACAACAAAGTTCATGAACGAGTGTTCAGTTAAATGTATGAATGATGTTGCTTTAATCGTAAGCCCTTAATCTTTCGTTTGTCACTTGTTTTTTGTTTCTTGAGCTTGATGATAATCTCGTCAAATGGTTCTTGAACTGTGTGGAGTGAATCTTGTTGTGAAAAAGTATCAAGTTTCTTTTAGTTGATATGTCTTGAGGATTGAATGGTTGTTGCGATATATATGACTTAGCTTTTGAGATTTTAACACGATTTCTCTTGGAAATCAGGTGTGATTGACTTATGAATTAGGTTTCATTCTATCTTTGTTGTAGAGAAGACAGTAAAACTGGATATGAGTTCATATATTATGGAGATATATTGGTTTCTCTAAATAATGGATCTTGTTGGCTGTCTATTATGTTTCAGTTTATGAAGGTTTGGATGAGATCTAGTTGAAACGATGAGGACAAATCAGTAGTGTATGTCTATCTTAAATTTTGCCAAGTTTATTGACCTCTTATCATGGGTATTAAATACCCATGAATGCTTGTCGCTTTCCCCTTTGTTCGTGTTGATGTCATTTCATATGTTTCTACTGCGCCTATCGTTCCTGAGATTTTGTTTCTACTATGAATTTTGTTAGAAAAACTCTGTCATGAACTTGCATATCTATCCCTTTTTTTTCCACGGTATGTTGATTGTTAGTTTATTGGTTCCAGACCTTCTAAATGCAGCGTTTGTTTATTTATGGTGCTCATGTTACTCGTTGCTTTTTGTTCCTCCCTCAGTAAGATCTTGGGGTTGTCCTTTTTGGTAGTACAGGACATTCGGAGAGTGTTTTGTCAGTTCTGGTGCTGTTGTCTCGGTGCTCGTCGTCTTGTCACTTGTCGCTTTATATTGTGGTTTTATTTATGTAATCTTCAATTTTTCCAGATTAGCAAACCAGAAGATTGGGCTCGAGCTCCTGATCCCAAAAAGTATTTTGTCCAGTTCTTTGGTACACAGGAAATGTAAGTGCTTCCTGCATCTGTTTTTCCATGCTTGTTCATGGAGATAAATAGTTTGTTGTAGGATTTTATTTTTGCTTTCACACTATAAGATCCTTTGTGATTGACTTCATTGAAAGATGGAAAAAAGGCATGCTTTGCTACCATCTTCAGGTATATAATGGTCTGCCAACATTTTTTTTGAACTCTGAAGCATCATTCCTTTTTCTCCATTAATATAAAAAGAATGATGCTTTGTAAATTATGCGGTCTAATTCAAAATAAAAAGCTGGGACATCTTTCATGCTACTGCAGATCAAGTTACTTTTGCTACCATTTTTTTAAGTTGACCTTCAAATATCACACTCGTTGAGGTATGAAATATGGGGCGTGGTTGAATGCTTATTCAACATGTGCATACATTGTTAGAGAGGTTTTGTGTTGGTTACTTTTGAAAATGCCATAGATTCTTCTCCTAGCAGAACTAGTGAAGTTTATTTTTGTCTTAGGGTTGCTTAGTCATTACTTCTGGATTATGATAATTCATATCATCTTTTTTTCTCTTTCAGTAATCTGATTACATGTTTTTTTTTCATATTTGGTAGTAGATCTGGCGGATGCTGATTTAATTTTGATTATCCTGGGTGCTTTATGATCTTTCCATTTATTGCATTCATTTTTAGTAACATATTCAAGTAGCCTAAAGCAAAGTCAAATTGTGGTATTGCTGTAATATTTAAGTCTAGTTGTATCCTTTTTGGGACAGGCAACATCCCTGATTAGTAGGTTTGGATATGATGATTTTGTGTTCATATGCTTATTTAAGGAATTGTTATGTGAATTTGGCAACAAATATGAAGTTGACTACAATTTGAATATCCTTGTCTGGAAAACCATATTCTGCCTGGGTCATTCCTTTTCTGAAATTTGTTCATCATTGAAACATGTTTCCTTCCCTTTTTTTTTACCCTGTCAACAGAGCATTTGTCGCCCCAGCAGATATTACGGCATTTACCATCGATGTTAAAAATAAAGTGTCAGCTCGATGTCAGGGTAAAACAGTAAAACATTTTGCCCAAGCAGTGAGGCAAATCTGTGAAGAATTTGAAGGGTTACAGCAGAAAGATTCCAGTGTTTCAGGAGATGAGGCTTATAAAACAGCTCCAGGCTGTGGAATAGCTTCTGTTGAAAGGGTGTCTGCTGCTACTGAGTTGGACCAAATGGACGGGGATAAGAAGTCTAAGCAAGAAACAGATATCAAAAGCTTTGTAGAGGGATCTGGGCTAGAGCGCTGCTCGATGATTAAAGATGATACTGCTGATATAGTTTCACATGATTCAGAGGGTAATTTGCCTCCATCAATTTTATCTTTAAAGGTGGTGTCGATTCACAGTGGGATTTCTAATTCAGGAAAGGAGTTGGCTTCATTGCCTAATCCAGAAAGCACAAGTGAGGACAACAGAGATCCCGAGGAGCGTGATAAGCAATTGATCCACAAGGAGAACTTGAGAACTGCTGAGAGGAGTCATTTTCCTGATGCAGATTTTCCTCCTCCTACATCATCTAATGACGTGAAGCAGCTTGATGTTGGTCGGAAGCAGCTGACAAATGGACACAAAGCAAAGCTGGCGAGGAAGAAAGCTGGGGGTGGACACGAAATGCAAAGAATTAGTGATACTACCAGTGATCCAACTGTTCAAAAAGCAAGTGCCAAAAAATTAGTGCCAGAGGTTAATTCAGGTACCGATGGTAGGAAAAAGATAAAAAGAGAGAATGATAGAAAACCTGAGACGGTGGATGCTGCTCTCGGCCATATTGAGGAGAAAAAATTTCAGTTGTCTAGCAAGAAATTGAAAGTTGAACCTGGACAGATGTTGCGACGCAATGAAATAGCAGATCCTTCTAAGAAGATCAAATGTGCTGATGGGGCAATGGATGCTGTTATGGCGAGCAAAATTTATGATGAGGCTAAAGTGGTGAAATCAGAGGTTAAAAAATCAATACCACTGGGAAAAGCCGAGGATCACACTTCGCTGAAATTGCATGAAGGTGCTATTGGTTCAAATAATTGTGGTGAAGAAGATATTCTCCCACCATCAAAGCGCCATCGACGGGCAATGGAGGCTATGTCTAGCTCCTCTCCTGTTCCTCAACTTCCTACTAAGCGGAGAGCTGTCCGTTTGTGTGTGGATAATGAAAATGAAGAGCCCAAAACTCCAATTCATGGAGGATCTATTAAGAGGGATGCTATTTCTCGCGTCCCCAATTCGGTGAAGAAGCCTGACATATCTATTGGAACAGCTAGTAATGACCATCCGAGTGTGAAAGACTCGGGCACGGTTGATGATAGCTCTATCAAGGAGCATGCACCATCTGTCAGACTACACAGAGAACTTTCTGGGCGTGTTTCTCAGAAAAATGTGGAGAAGAAGCGTATACCTACTGATACAAGTGTTTCATGTAGTCCTGGGAAATTTGGAACTCCAAAAACAACTTCTAGGGAAGGTCAAACTGATACTATATCGCCCAAAAAGTCCCCTGGGTTCACTGGCAAACCAGTCTCAGAGCCACAAAAAGGTGCTAAACTACCTGGTAAACCTCAGGGTGATCATAAAAAATGGGTAGCTGAATCTGATACTGGCAATATTATTGCTGCTGATAACTTAAATCCTCCTCGTGATCAACCTATTAATGAAAGAAGTAAGATAGTTTCTACCAATGAAAGGAAAAAAACAACCCCAAAGTCTAGTTCCTCGATGACTGAACCCGCTCATGTGCCTGGTAATCCTGTTGAAAGCATGTCTACACGGTTTGAAAGGTACATTTGATATTTGATTTTTCTTTGATACCTCTTATTGCCAGTTCCTTCTGATGTGATGTTCCACTTTTGTTGGCAAAAGCAGGCTTGAAGCTTTGAGAGATGAGAAGCTTAATGCTTTGATAGATTCCAAAGTTCTAGACCAGGATATGTCCATGAAGCATCTTATAGCAGCTGCCCAGGCTAAAAGGCGGCAAGCTCACTTGCAGAGCATTCATGGTAATACCCTTGCTGCTGTGGCCCCCTATGCTGAACCACAGGGAGGGAGCCCCCATCCAGCTCTTGGTTCTCAACCATTAAGCTCTGGCATGCTGCATCCTGAAATACAAGTTCTATTTTCTCGCTCATCTCCTTCGTCTGAGATTCGGCAGTTTTCATCGATAAATCCACCTGAGCCTGAAGAAAATGAGGAGCAGAAAGTAATTTCAGGCCTGGGGGCCTCTGGGGGCTCACTCAGTGGTGGCACTGAGGCAGCTGTTGCTCGTGATGCTTTTGAAGGAATGATAGAAACATTATCACGGACCAAAGAGAGTATCGGACGTGCAACCCGTCTAGCAATTGATTGTGCAAAGTATGGCATTGCTAATGAGGTAAGCACCACTTTTCTCCCTTCCGCAACTGATATAATAACATGTTTTTCTACAGTTTTTAAGGTTTCCGTGTTTATTTTTTTTCGGCATTGTTATCCACTAGGAAAATATCAACTCAGTTGGTCCTTGGTATTATGAAAAATTGGGTGACGAACTTGTTGAAATAATAGTGTTTCATTTTAAAAAAGCACCAAGAAGATGTGTAATTACAAAGCAGAAGAACAGAAGTATTTGGTAGTCCCCTTACATTTTGTCAATCTATCACTAGGGAGCTAACAGATTCCAAAAATTGGTCAGTACTAATTGCAGGAGTTAACTTAATCCAGCAGAACAGGCATTTAGATGCGTGGGTTGGAGTTGATAATCCATCAAAACATCGTCAGTTCATTTCATTCCATAAACACCAAAAAAAAAGTAACTGCAGGGTTCATCAACCAGATATTCTTGATGACCTAATCAACTTTCCAAAGGCTCCAGCTTGTGTATGCCTCTCTCATGTGCTGTAATATGACCCAATTCAAACTAAAAAGACAGTAGAATTTTTTTAGATAGAATAACTCCAACTTTGTCAACTGCTAATGAAAGAATGAAATCCGGGTATATACCAATACCTATTACGGGTAAGAAGATGGAGATGGTAAGTAGTAAGTCTTGCGGTAAATAAATAATTCTAGGTAATGCCCCGAAGTTTTTTTTTTTTTTTGGGAGAGTTATTTCCTTCGTTCTCCATCTTTTTACCCGTAACAGGTATTGGTATGTACCCGGATTTCATTCTTTCATTACCAACAAGGACGAACTTGTAGATGCCTAAATTTTGCAACAGCTTTTATCATGACAAAAAGTTTCGTACATGTAATTTCTAAATGTCATTATGGACTACTCATAAAAAGTTCTGTGATATTGCTTATTAAAATTCTCTTTGCATGAGAAAGTATCAACCTGGTCTATCAATATTTCTTTATGCAAAGCATTTATCTGTCTGTTCTTCAACTCTTTGCGTGACATTGTGCTGATAAAAGAATCGGGAGTGCTCATGGGGTCATGATATATAATATGTAAGTTTATTCATGATATGTTCGTGTTCAACTTTTTCCATCTGCTTGCCTTCCCCTTTTTAGTTCTTTTTATTTGATGGAGTTAATGGGTGCACAGGTGGTGTGTCAAGACATGGTTGGTGTCATTGATTGAGCATTTGCTTCTGTGTGATTGTTTAGAAGTTCTGTTTTGACATTTCTCATTAATAGGTGTGTCTGCTAAGACCAGACATGTGTATAGTATTGACGGAAAACATGAGAGTGTATGACATTTAAATGAAAGTTTTAGGAGTAAAAATAAATTCCCTAACAATTCATCTAATGAAATGAGGTGTCAGTTGGTAATTGAGGTAAAAGTGCTGGCGTGAGGGTTAAGTGACCAAAATAGTTGAGGTGCTTAGTGGCGAGTCTGATGACCTTATGAAGGTGTAAGAGCTTATGGTCATTTTCTCATTGTCGTTGATTCATGTGGGATGCGTGTCTTCTGTTAATTATTTCCTTGGACATTCGGGGAGTGTTTTTTATCTCAAAAAAATAAAAAACAAACAGTCGGGGTGTGTTTTTGTTATTAGATATCATTCTTGTATAACTGGGAATAATTTTTCAAAATGGCTTTTTAGAGCTTGGCTTCTTCCGCGAAAATTCTCTTTCTAACCAAAGTTTCAAGAGTTGGATTATGGATAGTGTCATGAACCAGGAGAAACAATGCTGTTGGGATTTCCTTTCAAACCTAATAAACTATGGCTTAACTAAGACTTAACAGCAAGAATAACTGAGTTAGAGGCTGGCTTCAGAGGTAAGACAAACTTCCTTTACTTGAAAATTTTAGTTTGTTTTATTTATCATAGAAATTTATGTAATATCGATCTGAGTGATTAAAATAACTTACCAGTTAAAGTAAAGGACTTCTCTGCATTGGCTAAAATGGTTAAAAATTGTGGTGAGATCTTGTACCTGGTCTTTGTCAAAGCGACAAGATAAAGAAAGGGTAGGGGTGAGCAGCAAGAAAACGACTAGTGCAACTGCTTTTGACTTGCCTGGTCAGAGACTTTTCTAGAATCTAACTTGCTATACTTCTCATATTTTAGGCCTTCTTGGAAAGCTAACAAGATTTAGTCGGCAGAGCCATTCCTTTCTTCTATATATTCAAGTCAGTTTAGTCTAGACAAATGTTTTATCCAAAGTTTTTTTTTTAAATAGGTTGAATTACTTATCTGAGCTTTGAATCTTGCATATTGAGTTAAATGTTGCCATTCTTTTTTCTATATATTCAAGTCAGTTTAGTCTAGACAAATGTTTTATCTGAAGTTCTTTTTTAAATAGGTTGAATTACTTATCTGAGTTTTGAATCTTGCATATTAAGTTAAATGTTGGTGTGTGAAATGTGTGCTGTTGAATGAGAAGGTAGGACTTAAGATTTTAACCTGTCTAACTTATAATCATCATAGATAACTCTCTGAATATAGCAACTTTTGTGATGAGTACATTTATTGTCACCTCCTGTAGTCTCTTCTTGAGCATTCAGCCCTCTTTAATGCAGGTCGTTGAACTTCTTACCCGGAAGTTGGAAAATGAACCTAGCTTTCATCGCAGGGTGGACCTGTTTTTTTTGGTGGATTCTATAACTCAGTGCTCTCATAGTCATAAAGGTAAAGGTTCTTGTGAAAGCATTTATGATTCTTAATTTTGTTTTCATCTCCTCTTACTTTCTCGTTGATTTCTTCTGTGCCTACCTCCCTTCACTATGTGACATCTCTGAGTCCATTTCTACGTATAGTTTAGCGGGAGTGCACAGGTTGACAAGATCTTCCCTGATTTTGGTCTCTTCAAATCTTTTTCTTGTTTTTTGGGTATTTGCTATAGTATGAGGTACCAATACTTTACAATTGCCTTCTCCATAAATTCAGTTTGTGTGTCCAGGATGAATTCTGGCTAATTTAGTAGCTACATTACATTTTGCGATTGCACATTGCTTACAATATCACTCCTGCACTGGCAGCTCCTCTCCCACCTTTTCTATATATCACTAGAAGTAGCGCGGGTGGCGTACCTCACTGAGCTATCGATTCCGAAGCTATTGCCCGGTTCAACCAACACATTGTTCCTCTTTTACCAAAGTGTTCAACTTATATACACTGACAGGCATAAAAAAATATCTACAGTTACCTTCCATAAATATGGGTTTTGTAATCATGCAAGGCATATTACCTGCTAGAATAGAAGTCCTATGTTATTCGCAGTTCGGTTTGCAATTTTTTCTGAACTAAGAAGATAGAAAACAAGGATCTAAGCCATCTGCTCAAGTATGGAGGCGGTGGGAGTCCGGTTTGTACGTAGAAATTTATTAATAACATATGGTGATTGACGAAATGGATCTTAATGTATAGAATGAAGAGATTTTCAGATCGTAAGATCATGACTAAATTATTTCACACTTCGCTCTGAGAACAAGGGACTGATTCCATACCGTGCTACTGCTTTATTTTCTCCTTGTATTTTTTCGTGCAAAGCTCTTGATCGGTGGATGCTTTCTGTGTTAAAATTAAATCAACTAACTGCCTTTGTGGATCGAGTTAAAAAATATTATTTTGTATTTTCTCAATCCTTTTACTTGCTAAAATCTGGTAAAATTGTGACATATGGTACTTGAATTAGATTTGATTCTCTGCCTTGGTACATGTATTTTGTTCAGGCATTGCAGGAGCATCATATATTCCTGCTGTTCAAGCGGCATTACCTCGTCTTTTGGGAGCTGCTGCTCCACCAGGAGTGGGTGCCCGGGAAAACCGTCGTCAATGTCTCAAGGTGATTGCGCAAACACTAGAACTAGTTGGTCATTTAAAGGCAGTCCTGCATGATGTTGATTGTATCTCCTTTATAGGTTTTGCGATTATGGCTTGAGAGGAAAATATATCCTGATTCTCTTCTTCGCCGTCATATGGATGATATTGGTACGTCGAATGATGATTCGTCTGGTGGTTTGTCCTTTAGACGACCATCTCGAGCTGAGCGTGCTATTGATGATCCTATTAGAGAGATGGAAGGCATGCTTGTTGATGAGTACGGCAGGTTAGCAACTTACTTCCATCCTTGTTCTTGTGAAATACTTTTGTCTATGAATCTTATTAGTGTCACTATGAAACTTTCATTTCGTTTTCATGGGCGTCTGCGTTATAGTGCCCCTTTGTTTTATTGTTTGTTTAGAAAAAAACCAAAGCACTGTAACTTTCTACGCTGTTATCGGTGGTGCTGTGATTCATGATCTGAATTCAGTATAATTCTTTGTGTTGATGCTGGTGTGGACTTTAATGTCGGTATTGGATGTGAATCTACAAATCACTGATGAATTTCAGATAGGGGATGAAGACAATTTCCTACCTCTTTGAAGTGGTCTGTCCCATGTGTAGGACTGTATACTTGTAATTCTCTTCTCCTTGGAATGGTTAGGAACTGGCTCTAAAGCTGAAAACCCATCTTATTAAATGTCAAGTCACAAAGAGATGTGAGCTAGGGGTCACTATCTTTCAGGAATGTAGACGCAACTTTGAAGAAGCATGTGCTTTGGAAGTGAGGTGCAAAGTGCATGCTTAGACTTTTGCTTTTCATTTCTTGCTTTTTAATGCCCAGGAACTTTATCGGCCTTTTGCGTTTTCACTTGTAGAGGAATTGTCAAAAAGCTTTGAACCCACCTTTATTCCCTTATTTTTCCCATTTTTGAATGATTCTCCCGGCTAACTCATGTGGATCATATTCTTCAAACCTTTTCTGAACGGGCTTATTCGAGTGCCGTCCTTGAGAGTACATTTGCAGCAAATATTTGGATATGTTAGAATAGCACTGAACATATGTTGGTAGTTGATAAAATAATTTAACTATTTGCTCCATGATCTTCTTTAATTTGTTCGAGCCTTTCAATTTAATTTTTGATTCATGAAATAGGTATGTGATTCTTGTTTTTCTTTTTTGATAAAAAGGTATCTGATTCTTGTTTCAGATCCCAATTTGAATGGTAGGAGAATGTTTGAGACAGGAATCAGTGTGCATATCTGTGTAAGAAGGGGTTTTCCGAAATCAGTGTGCATATATTTTCCTCTGTTTTTGGAAGTGTTAAGGGGTTTTCCAAAATCTGAATCCCTGTTTTTCATCGGGGTACAAATCTCAGAGATGGATCTTTTGAACCTTCTCCTTTTTCAAGTGTTTGTTTTTGGATCTGTGCACACGACATGACTGTTGTGCTCTGTTTCCTGTTGGTGCAAATGCTTATCTCAGTGAGTGGCTCATATTGTGAAATGTTATTGACTAGATGCAGGAGTAAGACCTTATTGTGGGGTCTTAAACCAATTTAAGAACAGTGTTCAAGATTGTAACCAACTGCGGTTGACGTAGTTTCTTTTGTTCTCTTAGAATTTGTTACTGATATAAAAAATGTCTGTGGATCGTTTTGCCACAACCTCTGCCTACCATCCCATGAGAACTTCTGCTTTCCACATTTATAATTTTCTAATAATCTGTGGCATTTTGTTTGTGTAGCATTGGTAGCATTAAAGTCATAATATTGTTATAGCTGCTGTTTTACTTTAATCTCTGACATATTTTATTCCTACTTGTGTTTTCAGCAATGCTACATTTCAGTTGCCTGGATTTTTATCTTCTCACGTTTTTGATGAGGAGGAGGAAGAAGAAGATGTTCTTCGTAATTTGCAAAACGAAGCTGCTGAGGAATTAGCAATAGAGCATACACCTGCAACAGGTGATAATGCTGAAAGATATATGGTCACTCCTAGTGACAGGCGTCATTGTATCTTGGAGGATGTGGATGGCGAGCTTGAAATGGAAGATGTTTCTGGTCACCCAAAAGATGAAAGACCTTTGTTTGCAGATGATGTGAACCAGTCTGGCTCAGATCGAACCCTGGAATCAGCTTTAGATAATATATCTGATTTGCCGCCTCTACCTATGGGATCCCCACCATTACCTCCTTGTTCTCCTCCACCCACCCCACCTTTGCCTTCCTCTCCCCCTCCATCACCGGCACCACCTCCACCTCCATTATCTCCATTGCCACCTCCACCACCACCACCACCACCACCACCACTTCCTCCATCACAACCCCCACTACCTCCATCTCAGCCACATCCGTTCCCTCCACTGCCCGCTGGACCACCTCCTCTCATGTTCCCTCAACCTTCTTTCCCACTCCAACATGAAGTAGGGACACAACACTTGCACACTCTCACTCCATCAGTACCATCGCCATCACCTGTAGTGGCATATACACAACCTCCTCTTCCAAACGAAGTTAGTAACATACCCAGTGTAAGGCTTCTTGCTGTGAGCTATTTATGTTCTCTCATTATATGACACTAAGACTAATATTCTTTTACAGGGTCATCGGCTACCACAGGTAGCTGGAAACATGCCTCATGGTCCTCGTATCAATGCTTCTAATAGGAATGAGGTATTCCCATTGCAACCACCTTCTTTTACACCAGCAGGAGTTAGTAATTTGCGGGAATCTTCTGGATATAGTTCACGGCCTTTGGAATATGGTTATAACGATGCATATATAAACCCACCAGTTTCTCAGTCCACGCAGAAATTTCAACCTGGTAATGTGCCTTTTGCCCCAAGGCCCATGCATCTTAACCCTCCACATCAAATCCCCTCCAATAGTTTTTCGTATCCAAGGGCCCCAGTGCAGCAACATCCACAACAAGCATATCCTACACCGTGCTCATTACCAGAGCGCCCTGATGGATCGAGGCGTTATATTGGTGATGAACAGTGGAGGGTTCAACCCAATGAGTTCAATGGTGACCACCAGCGCAGTATGTGGATTGGTGCAGGAAGATCATGCCCTGGTCCAACTATTGCTCAAGAAGGTTTGACTCTTTCGCTATGCTTTTGTTGATTTACATGAGAAGCAAAGTGGCAGGAGTTCGGATATAATGAATTTCTAAAAAAATAAAATAAATTTCTGCTAGCTCTTAGTAAATCTCCAATCACTCATGAATTTTGACAGACCATATTATTCAAATTTTCAAGCCTGCATATGATGCTTATACTAGCCCTCTTTTATCTGCATTGTCAAGTGGTAACGTGCATGAAACTGGCACAAGCTCTAAATATCAACTGTTGAACTTGATCCGTGGAAACAGAAATCATTCACTTGGCTTACCAAAATCTAGCTGTTGCTTGTCACTGGTCAGGGCATAGGTTCTGTTTAGATTCATTTGTTTTTGTCAGTGGGACATGTAATAATTGAATAAATTATTGGTGCTTGCTGATTGTTGAAGAGTTATACTATGCACCTGTGACATTTGATTGTGCGCTCTTTGTAGAGAGTCATGTTTTTGTACGGCATATATCTAGGTTTGTATACATCTTGCATGCGGGAATTCTCCTATATGCTCAGTAAAAATTAGTTCTTAATCAGAAAAAAGAAAAGTGATAATGTATATGGCATTCCACCGCTACTAAGGTTGGTGATGCAGCTCTTAGGCTTGTTGTGATCAGGAACAACCATAAATGTATTTGGAGAAACAGTACCATGCTAAACTTTAATCTTCGATACTTCTCAATTCCTTTTGTGGCATGACATTTGAGGGTATCTCTTTAAATGATTCATATGAAGGCGTGACACTCACTTATAGTTTTAGTAGGCACTCCCTCTTTCCTTCTTTTCTCATTCCAATTTTACTCCGTCTCTTGTGTTCGGTTATAACGTGATGGCTTCAAGTTGTGGCCGGAAAATATTTTGTTCTTTTTTCACATATGTGGGCCTACAATACATACCTAAATTCTTTACTAGGTAAAATGTTGAAGTTGTGACATCTGTTAACAAAAAAGAAAATGTGGAGCAATCTTGGATTTTGAATCGTCAATCATTGTTTAGCCGTTCTTCAATAGACCACTTTGACGAGTGACTTTCATGGCAGGTTATTTCAGACCGCCTGATAGACCACCTGTGAGTAATGTTGGATTCCAGCCTTCTGGATCAAATGCTTTCCCTACTGGTCCTCCAATTTCAGGTGATATATTGGTGAAGAATTTATAGTTGAATTTGCTTCTTGATTCTTAGTCTCAGCTTTGTGGGAGAAAGAACTGACTGACTAATGTGGTAGGTCATGGAATGCCTTGCCGACCGGACGTAACTGTCCTCAACTGGAGGCCAGCATGAGGGCCATTGACAGTTAGTTTTGATCATCGGTGAGTTTCTGGTTAATCAGTGTAGTTTGGAAAAGGACTTAGTTTTCATATCTGCACATCTGAGTGCATGTAGAGTGCTTGGACTCTTAAGAACGGTGTCATTTACTGCACTTCTGTCTTAAATTCTTCTTTCTTGGTGAAGTATGACCTTTATGTTTGTTCTTTTCAGTATCTAATGGTGGCTCAAGTAGGATACAGGACTGACATCTGGAAAAAAGACAAGTCATTAGAGCAATTGCTGTAAAGTTGGGTGACCCTTGGCAGGATTTTGTACTATTGTAATTTTCCTGACAAATGCATTTCACAGACACATACTTAACAAAGTGTAAGCCCTGTTGACCCTTGTAATTATTCTGACTATACTGAGTTATAGAGTTCGGTGCAGATGAGAAATATTTGTATTAGCTGGTCATCTTCCTTTAATTTTGTTATTAACAAGAAATCATCTTCTTTTTTTCAACTGGTTAATCTTGTTGGATTTGGTGATGTCTTTTAGTCTCCAGGTAATGCAAGTAAAATCCTATCATATATCAGCAATGAGTTACTGACTCTATCCGTGTACAATGAGAATCCTTCATAACTCGAAGAATATGTTTACCACTGAGTATTGATATAATAATTTGCTGCCATACTTCATATATAACTGAAAATTTGGGAGGATGCATAACTGATATAGGCTAACCAGATTTTCCCTGTTTCAGATTCTCAATTTTGAGAATTTCCATGTTGGCATTCTTAACCCTTGCTCACATTTTCATTTAATCTTTCTTGTAAACGTTAGCAAGTTGATCAGAGTTTTTGTTTTACGGTTGAAGGCACATGATGCCTATCAACTGAAAATTTCTAATTGGACATACACATGAGCATTAGGGTCACGGCTCCTGCGGTGCATAGGGCCAGCCCTTCGGGTGTCTCTTGATACAAACAAAGAGAAGTCAACATTTTTCGCCCCCCTTTCAAAGCACCCCCTCATCTCCTGGTTAGGAACATCTATGTAGATAGGATTGGATACATAGTGCAAATAAGGAAAGCAAGTTTGAATCTTCATTCATCTTTTTTGGTTTTCCTTGGAATTTCCATCCTCTTGGTCTTGATGTTGGAGAATGTTTTTGATATCAGTTTTAGAGGGTAACAAGTGAGTGACCTCTCTTTTTTGTTTTGTGATATGAAAATGTTATATAGTGATCTATATCAAGGGCTATTTTATGCCTACAAATCCATCACAACACACAAAAAAAAGAAGCAACTATGCTTCAATCCCAAACAAGTTGGGTTCAACTATATGAATCCTCATTTTTTCCCCATTTAAGCTCAACTCATGCCATCATCATATCAAATGGAACTGAAAAATAAGTTAATATCTATGTAATAATAATACTAATTTATATTAGAAGTTCTCTATATTTTAATTGTCGTGCAAGGAAAAAAAAGTAAGGTAAAAGAAACAGCGGAGCTGAAATCTTAACAGGCACCGTTTTTGAAATGCTGTCATGCTACTTAATGCATTTCTTACCCCTCAGTCCCATCCTAGGCTGCTTACTTCTTAGTTTAGTCTTAACCCGAACAGTTGTTCCAACTGCATAAATAGCACTTCTTTTAGCTTGAAGTGAGTGCAAGTTAGAAATATCTATTAGTTCAACTTTAATGTGATATCTTTTGACCAACTTTTTGACTTTTCCCAATTTCAAATTATTGTATTAAACTTGTATCTTCAAAAAAATAAAACACGTATCTACATGACTCGGTATGATAATTCAGTCGAACATAAGGACAACTGATGACCCTTTTTTCCCCTTTGTTTATAGAGTTAATGTTCTGCCCCCTTAATTTGCATCAATCATTGATTCCTTGGATAAATTAATATTGAATAGGATTCCTTAGAGCTAAATATTTGATTGTACTTTGGAATCCGTTGAAGAAAACTATCACTTGTTCTGCAGATGACATTATTTTCGCAGTGAGCTGTAAGACAATAAAAAGGGTGTATTTTTGATGTAGTCAATGAGTAGAAGTTTTTCTCTTCACACGATATTCCTTCCGTGGGCACAAAATGCAGTACGACATCTTTGAGGTCTTTAATTTCATCTTAGCCAACAACTGATATAAGACTGCTTTTCTATTTGTTTGGTAAAGAAATTTTATAATTTGGAATTTCATCTGAAGTTGATTTAGATAATATAGCCTAATAAATAACACATACCAAAGTTTTGGGACAAAAAGTGGAACATGTGTAATTAGTTTTCGTCACATATCAGATTAGGTGGTGATACGTTACTGTAATCTGATTCTCACCATTACCATAATCTGATTCTCACCATTACCATAATCTGATTCTCAGAAGCTGCTGCTACCACCATACTGAGTATTAAATTGATTTAGAAAATATAGCCTAATAAATAACTTACCAAAGTTTTGGGACAAAACTGGAACATGTGTAATTAGTT
Organism: Solanum etuberosum; assembly: GCA_029582245.1. NCBI lineage: Eukaryota > Viridiplantae > Streptophyta > Magnoliopsida > Solanales > Solanaceae > Solanum > Solanum etuberosum. Next base: position 20,357 of record JAJONR010005681.1, on the reverse strand, counting down.
CTTGTAACATATCAGATTACGGTGGTGATAAGTCACTTTAATCTGGTAATTACCATCACTATAATCTGATTCTCAGAAGCTGCTGCTACCACCGTACTGAGTAACTAAATTGAACCTTCTGAATGGTTAGTGTATTATCTGAATAATTCACTGTAATCTGATTCTCAGAAGCTGCTGTTACGGCCATTGCAAGTATTAAAATAAACTGTTCAGAGGTTTAGTTCTTACAAACATAATCTTTGAAGAATCTGAACCTATCTGTTTGTCGGTGCTTCAACGTTTTATTTCTTACATTTATTGGGACCTGCTCATCCATTTGGCACACTCTCTTGAACATGATTTTCTTTGACATTCAAATATACTTAATATTGGTTGGACTTGTTCTTAAACCTGCTGGATGTGACAGAAATTGTGGAGTACCCAACTGTTCTTAATTTTAATGCATAGTTTTTTTTTGATAATGAATTTTAATGCATAGTTGATAGACTGCCAAAAATGAAAGGCTTCACTTCTACCTATTGTGAAGTACAAATCTGGTAGCACTGTTAAAATTTAGAGCTCTGGGCGAACGAATGGGAATAAATCATGTAATCTTGTGAACTTCGAAGCTAAGAGAAATCATTTCTAGTCCAATTAAATTACTGTTATTTATAGGTGCAGTCTGGTTAAGTTACTGTTATTCACATAGAAAATTTACTGTTATTTATGGGTGCAGTCTGGTTAAGTTACTGTTATTCACATAGAAAATGATGCATAAAAATTGTTCTTGTTGAAAAACTTTTCCTACTTCCATAGATTCATGCACAAGTAGATAACAGTTTTTATTTGGTTTAGCATTACTTTGTTGCTAGTGCCCACCTATGCTGACAATTGCTAGTGCCCACCTATGCTGACAATTGCATAATCCTTCCATGAGAAGCATTTCTGTATTTGGAAATCCTGCAAATTTTGATGGTTAACAGACATTATATGCCTTAATGGCTCGGGATCATTATCATATATTGTTCCACTCATGGTTGGTTACCTGGGAGATTTCTTCAATCACATATTGTGGAAAGTACAAAAGCAAGGAAGGTTTACCAGAATAGTGTAATATGGCATCCTAGATTATTGTAGTTTGACATCTCGTGGTTATTATGGAAAACCAGCAAATATGATTAGGAGTATTTGTTAGCGGCCGGTTTTACAACAGTGTCTTAGTTGATTGCCAAATTATGCACAACATCAAACCTCTGGAATACACCCCCTCCCCAAAGAAAAAACACCCACCCAAAAACAAAGAAGATAATATGAACTCTCTGACAGGTGACTTTCACTCTAATGTAATTATCTTTTGTAGGGCTGGTTCAGTGCATGTTTGCCATATATAAAAACAATCTTCTTACTTGTCAAAAAGAAACTCTGAAGTCTATGAATAAACTTATCGAAGAGAGGACAAGTCCAGAAAGGAAGGTCTGGGTAAGAGCAGAGAGGATTCAGGACAATAGGGGTAATAGTCAGGTGAAACTGTTTACTTGGTCTTTATCAGGAAAGAAGAATATACCTGACTGATATTTTCAAATCTCACTTGGATGTCACTAACTTTGTTTTATGAGGAGAATTATTATCATACCAACTGCACCTCAAACCCAAACTCTAGGGACTCCCCATGGAATAATATCTGGATTCCCAAAATAACTTAAATGTGGGTATTGTTTATTACCAGCGTACCACCATCTAAATGCTGCATTAGTTGTGCAGGGATATTTCTTATATGCCAACCAAATTTTGCATTAGTTATGTAGAGGTTCTTCTTAATCCATCCAACCAAATATTGTCTTATTCTATGCCAAGATTAATTTCCCTAAGGCCTGATCCTTTCATCCAAACAACCTCTTAAGTGAATTAACAACATTTTGGTTTGGGAATTCTGAAAGAGATGTGCTTTTTAACATTTTTTATATCAAATGTGTAAATGAAGGAAGATGTGCGAGAAGCTAGATGAAATGTACCATTTAACATTCAGTTGGCGAAAGAGCTTGTTAAGCTGTTTCTCTACTATCTGCATGTTCTCTGTGGAAAAGTTAAATTAGTGCTACTAAGGAAGCATGCCAGCAATGCCCTTGTGTAGGCAGATGCAGCACAGCTATCGGAAGCACATAAAAATTCTAATATGTTGCTTCAGCGTGCATATTTTGTAGTGTATGTTTATTTTCATGGGTAAGATTTGGCATAGAAGTATGTACCATTGTTTGTGGAGCGGTGTAGCACATGAACCAATTATTGTTCAAGCAACAAACTGCAGGATCTTGGCTATAAAGACCTAATTAGGTGTTTTAGTAGGCATCATAAGCTGTTTTTTTGTATCTATAGGTGCCTCAAGCTTTTGTGCCACTCTTGTCTAAAGTTATGTGTACATGGGTTTATTAGGGCATGGGACACAGTTTGCCTTGGTAGGAAATGATAAATTTCTTGACTTGTTGCAGAAGAAAATCAGGTGCAGAGATGTTTTTTTCTTTTTGAACATTAAGTGCAGAGATGGTATTTTGCATAATTACTCAACTTAAAAAATAATCTGTCTTAGAATGTATGGAATAATGGCCTCCAAGGCCAAGCTCGAGTGACAAAAGGTGGAGGATTTGTGGCTTAGGTCGCAGGTTCAAGCCCCACACCATGCAAAGTGAAGCCCGGTATTCAGGTGGAGAAGGGTAGAGGGGCGGACCCATTATCCACCGAATTTAGAAGGCTGTGATTGGTCCAAAGGACGGGTCACATACGGATTTCTCGGTTATAAAAAAAAAGAATGTATGGAATAATGGATTGGTCTAGTCATCAGACTGAGTTTTGTCTGTTAGAATTTCTCCTTGCTGTATTTTTTTCAGCAGCCTAATACTTTCTGTAGAGAAGATTCTTGAAATATTTTTCATGCGGAGTTTGAATTTGCTCTGACATGAACTTCATACTTGTATGATTCATTATGTGAGATAGGCCCAATCATCCACCTACTTTTATTTTTGCACGTTGGAAATTCGTTAGTATTGCATGGTAAAGAATATATATTAGAACTAATGTCATGATATAGGGTGTTTCGAATCTATCTCAGCGTGTGTGTCCATGTCGTGTTGTATATTGGATAATGTCTGATGTGTTACAAAATGATTATTACAGTGTTTAGAGGGTTTTCATGCTTTCAGCTTGAGAACCTAAGTTCTATATAATGTTAGATTGCAACTTTTATTGAAATCGTTCTATGCCTGCAGATAGTATGTATGATCACACTGTAGCTTGAGATTCGTGGTAGTTAGCTTTGAGCCCTGTCTAGTAATTATTTTTTGAACTGCTATTCAATATTGGCTCATGGATGGGAGGTGTTATGTTTACAAATTGTAGATTGCTTATTTTGGAAATTGCTTCTATCTTCTCCATCTCCCTATTCTCTTTTCTTCTCCTTTGTTGTGAAAATGATTGATGGGTTTGAGTTTCAGTTTACTGATCTTTCTTGGCTACAGAATCTCCTCATAAACCTTGTTTATCACCCAACTTTCAAGGCATTGCATTATATAAGCCTTTTATATTGGAATATGTTTGTTTATAATTTCTTGGAGAGGAAGTGTTCAACATAAGTCATGGTACTACTTTCGTAGAATTGTGTTTCAGCAAGCCTAGCGTGCTATATACCTACCGCGAACAAGAGCCAAATCAAAGACATTCCTTTCATTCTTTTATATCCCTCTTCTTATTTGCTCCTCTTTCTGTGGATCTAATGGTCATAGACTATCTTGTTATGAGTTGTGACTGTTCAAGAATTCTTTCTTGTGTGTAGTGCGTGGGCCCATGTCTCCCGGACGATGCGCTCATCTAATATAAAATCAATGAGTAGACCTCACCTCCCCTTCTCCTTCCCCATACCATAGCCGGAACTGTGTTACCGTGCCCAGCTTAAAGAACATTATATCTTTGCAAGTAAACTAATATAATGGTCATAGACCATCTTGTTATGAGCTGTGACTGTTCAAGAATTCTTTCTTGTATGTAGTGCGTGGGCCCATGTATCCCGGGAGATGTGCTTGTCTAATATAAAATCAATGAGTAGACCTCACCTTCCCTTCGTTCCCCATACCGTAGCCGGAACTGTGTTACCGTGTCCAGCTTAAAGAACATTATATTTTTGCATGTAAACTTGTCCTTGTACCTGCTATAGTTTAAACGACAAAGACTGGCTCCCAGGGCTGTACTTTGCTAGTTGCTTTGGAAGTTCTCAAAGAGGCAACTGTAACTTAATAATAGACTAATTGCAGCACAACTTTAATGAAAGGAATGCTATTAGAGTAACTAGTTATTGCGATTTATTTGTTCTTTGTACAAGTGACTTGAGCATGCTCCCTTGGGGAGTTCTAGACGCTTATGCTTCAATTATTTTCCTGACTTTTCTGATTCTTGTTCCTAATTTTCGCTTTTCCCCCCTCTGGACATTTTGCAACAACAGGAATATATCTCTTATTGTGTTTACAAGATGGAGGCCTTCTAATTTGAGAGTGATTTTGTTAGCAAATGTCAATTGTTTCAGGTATTACGGAAGATAGCTAGTCAGCATGCAACATTGTAGCCCTTTATTGGTCAGCAGTACAATAATATCTAATTGATCCTGGCAGATTGTTCTGCTGCAAAATTCTGAGGTAATTGTGTAGTCAGATCCCTGAACTGTAGCAGTACGCCACTGCTTCCTTTTTTGTCTGTTCACCACAAAATGGTGGTCATTTTTTGTGAAAGAACATTTGCAGTTCATATGTTTTTTTTCCTTTAAAAGTAAGAGTTATGTAAAATTTTCATGTATCTGTCATTGGATGGAGTTGCAATTTTGGGAAAAAAGGTAATTGTGTAAATAATTTGAAATATTATATGAGTAAGTAGGATATCTACAATATTCATCCATTCCACCCTCAAATCTTGGCACTATGCTGTTGATTGACCAATTGACATCGTGCAAATCTGCTTTAATAAAGTTTTTTTTCATGGGACTTTTTCAGCAGTGATTTTGTGTAGTGGATGTTAATCTTACACACATCTGAGCTTTTCATTAACTGCCACTGTTTATGGATATTGACTGGTGTACATGTCCAAACCGTGATGTTGTATCTGGATGTTTGCATCTGATGTTTTCTTGATATTATAATCATCTGTTTTAGGATGTTATTCATTGAGACAATGGTAACTTTTGGGTTATTTGTTGAATTTGGAGTACTCCGACTCACTCTCAGTGCTGTTGAGGTGCCTAAATATTTAATCATAAGCTGACAGTCTGATGATCTGTGCTTATCTTGAAAGAACATGAAACATGGGTTTAACCATTAAAGATCATGACTTCTGATGAAGATGAAGGGCCCCAAGAGAGTTGAGAAAGGAGAGAAGTTAAGGTTGGTGTGGATGGTGGGACAGCAAATTGGAGAGTATTTCATCTGTCTTGACTTACTTAAAAAATGAAAAGATTTGTTGGGCTAGAAAATTTTACTTTCGTGGTGGTTGTTGAAGACTAGCTTCTTGAAAGCTTTACCAGAGGTGCATTTTATCTTTCGGTGCTGAGAAAGGGCAGAGAAAAGAAAAATGAAATTGTAGGAAATTGTTATGCTGCATGTGTTTTCAAATTTTGTGATAACATGTGAAGTGGAAGAACATTGTAGCTGAGGTGAACAATATTCAATGCTTGGACCCAGATTAACAGAAAACAGTGTGCTCTGGAGTAAACGTCAAATGTCGGTGCTTCTATAAGTGTCATGCATTCATCGAGACAAAGTGGTATGGACGTTTTCTACTTATGTTCAAGTTGAAGCAAATAAAATATAGGTATTTTATCTAACAATGATTATGATTGGAATCTGTTGCCATGATATTTTTGTGAAAAGCATTTTTAGTTTAAGTAGGTGCTATTCATGTTTAGAGTTTTCCTATTCTGCATATTACTAAAAAAGAGACGAGGGACAGGACCAATATGTATTTATACCTATCAACTCACAGACGCCTTTTCCAATATTTGTATTGTCACGCACAGGCATATCCGATTAATAGGCATTTGGATGACATTATAATATTTGGGTGAAGTTGAAAAGTAAAGCATATTTCAAGGTCAAGTGTTAAAAGGAGTTTAATTTTATTTGTGTTTGGACTTGAATCTCAATTGAAAAAAAAAAAAACAAAATATCTGGACATTGAAATTCATGTCCAATTAAAAAATTGTAGATATGAGGTGCAATATTTTAGAGGCGACAATCACCATAAAGATCATGTTTTGTATTATAATTAAACTTAGATTCTCATTTTAGCTCATTCGAGTTGTCTTACTCCGAACCACTAACCTTTCTAGTTTTAATGCTATAGATTAACTTGGAAAGTGGGTACTCGGATAAATGGAAGCTAAGCTTTGAACTTTTAAATACAAATTCATAGAAAACAGGGTGAAAAGAAAAAATATTTAGTTAAAAGAATTTGTGTTTCATTTAATTTGTAAGCTAAGTGTTAATTGTTGCCAAGTACTAAGTCGTCCGTAGTTGTGATGCTTTTTATTCACAGGTCAGTAAGAAAAGAAAGTGGAAAGCAACCCTAATTTCAAGAAACACACACTTGAGTAGAGTGATGGGAGTCCCTTCATTTTGTGTTTTCTACTCTTCTTAGGGAAGTAAGTATTATAGTTAAGTGTTCGTTTTTCACTGGGTATGCCATTGTTGTAGTTTATTGTTCATTATATTAAATTATTTTTATTAATGATATTTTTGATATTTGAATTTAACTCTGACTGTTCCAATTATTTTGTGAAATGATAACTTAGTAATAACGGGACAATCAGAACGAAAGTTCTCTTAATTTATTAAAAAGTGGATGATTAAAGTCTCTTTTTATTTTTTTATTTTTAATTTTAACAAAAGATAATTAACGCATAAGAGGATGGAAGGAGTATTACAAATCTGAATGTTGGTGGAAATTGGAATAAGAAGTTTGCGGAGTCGAATAATATTGGCGACGTAGCGATAATGAGACGGACTAATGGAATTTTGTGAACCTTTTAGCCATACTAGTATATGTACTACGCAGTGCGTGGATAATATTAAAGTTTTATTTTTAAGTGTTTTAGAATGTGATATCTTATTTGAGCATGTTAAATAGTATTATCTTAGAAAAAAAATCAATTATCATATTGCTTCTTAGTGAAATATGTATCCACACCCCTCTTAATTTCAATAACTAAATCTATATGAATACGAATATAGATAACAAATTATGTATTCATCAAATAATGTTTCATATTTTGTATTATTACATTGTTCACTATTCAAAATTATTAGACTGTTGATATTTATAATTTATCAAGTGCTCTTCTTATTAATATAACACAAATCTATTTATTTTGTTTACTCTTGAATATTTTAATTTTTTAGATTTTTATTCTATTGTTCACGCCTGTTCCATTTAAATCTTATGGATAGTAATATGTGTAATATTTAATTTTTTAATTATATTTCCAAAAAAAGTTAGTTTGAGCCCCCCCCAATTTCAATTACAGAGAATGCTGAGTTTAAGTTGCTTAAATTTTTATACTTTAATGTTCATTGAATTTGTTATTTAATGAGATTTTAGTTACGTGGTGTACAAAATTTAAATTTTTACTAATAGTTAAAAAATATTTTCTCATCTAAAATATAGTCGTGCTTTACAATTTTTTTATTATAATTTATAACTTGTTTCATAGTTTTGTTGTGATTTATAACTAGATAAATTGCATGTGCTTCACAAGGGATTAAACTATTTTATGAAGCTTACATATGATTATTCGGTAATATCCGTATTTTCGATACATACACTACATTGTCAAGAACATTTTATGTTAAGGAAAAACGTTCCTCCGAAATCTTAAAGTGCTGTATTTTTTTAATTTTCATTTTTGTTGCACAAAAATTATGAGTCAGAGAGATTTTAAGTATAACAAAGAAGTCTAAGAAAATATCCATGGAATAATTGGTCAGAAGTAACAAAATTTTCTAAATTTCAGGAACTTCTAAAGAACATCAGACGCTAAAGAAGAGACCAAAAAGCCTCGAACAATAACACGCCCAAGTAAAGTGGAACATCAAGTCCATACAAGACAATAATTAACTAAATTCAAATGGAGGACCTTTGACTCCTTTCTTATGAACCTCTTTCAATCTCTTTTTTTATTATGGTATGTTATATCATGTATATGTCAAAAATGACCCTACAATTGTTAATATCATAAATGTTTTTTTCCTCATTGTATCAGAATAGCCATTACTATTGCTTAGGTTTTCATATCATTTGCCCCAACTTATTTGGAATTGAACCATAATTATTGTTATGGTTATAGTATACAGTTACACAGAATTAATGCAATGATCAACCAAGCAGTATGTGAGAATTGTTTACAACTGGATATTCTAAATTAAAATTTTGATACATAACATATAAGAATCTCACAACATAATTTTGTGAGCACTTGAACTCACAAATATCACAAGTAATAATAAAGACGACCTTACTTTCCTAACAATCAAGAAGAAAAATGCATGTTGCTTAACATATTTTTCAAAAAGATAGTCTGCCGGGCTGTATCCAAGTTTACAGTTCACAAATTTAATTGAAAGAATCCAAAAGAGAGAGTTATCATTACAACAAAAATGATCTTTAACGACAATTAAGAGCTTAATTGTCGCTAAATATGTGTTTTCAGAGGCACTTAGTACTCTCTATAAATGTCCCTAAAGTCTATAGCGACCTTGTATCTAATGGCAATTAATTAATGTCGGTAAATGCTCTAGAACTCTTTGTTAATATGCATATTTATTTTCGATAATTTATTTTTGGTTATAGTATATTTTGAGCATCTGTTAGATTCAAGAAAACTTGATCTCTTATTATGTCCAAAAAGAAGAGAGGAAGAAATATGACAAATTAGTCAACTTGTAATAAAAGAAGTGGACTAATTGTCTCTATACTAATATTCTAGGAAAAGTGAAATGACATTCAAAATGTTTGTACCTAAGAAAAAACAATCAAAATAATATACTAACTATGGCAAGCACGAGAGCAGTCTGTTTGATTCTTTTGACAAACTTCATCATTGGTTCCATTTTAGTTATCACATATTTGTTATTGTGTGCTATCAACTATAGCACAACCTACAAGCAATTTTCCCAAAAAGTATATGAAGAAAGCCTGTAGAAAGGGGCAAAAGAGAAGATCAATTTTCAATCATCCTTGCTGGAATTTTTAACAGAATTAAAAAAAGTCACCAAAATAGCAAAAAGAAATTGCAATAGTTACATGAATCACTATGACTTACAGTAAAAGATTAAGATTCATGAAATAGGAGGAAGAAAACTTTGAGAAATGAAACAAAATTCATAAGAAGCTTAATTAATGTATTTGAATTTGACTCCTTTATAGCGGAAAAAAACCTACAAATAATAGTGGCAAAAATAGAGTTTTTTTATGAATTCAACCATTCCAGCAGCTTTATGAGTTGTGGACTGAGAGACAAAAGTAGTAATATTGCATTGCAATTGAAATCAATTTTCTTTATTTATTCTTTCTTCTTTTGGTGCCTTGAAATTAAGTGTTGGGTTTTAAAAAATGTGAATGAAAAATAAAAAGTAGTGACTTTTGTGAAAAGTTGTGACTTTTGTGAAAGGTTGTGACTTTTATAAAGAGTTCTGACTTTTTTAAAGAGTTGTGACTTTTATAAAAAGTTGTGACTTTTCCGTAAGATTGTAACTTTTAAGAAGGGTTAAATAAGAATCCTGATCTGTGAGGGCGCCACATAGGCTGGTCTAAGATTCTCTTATATATATATATATATATATGATAAGATTATTGTATTATTCATTAATTAGTATGCTTACATTACAGTGTGACTTTTTAATAGCTTGTCATTTTACCTATTTATTTTTACATTAAGATATCTAAATGCCTCCGGATATACTTTATAATGGAAAAACTACATAAATGGCCATAAAACTCAAAATAATTACATGTTCGTGCCCCAATCAAAAGTAATTCAAGAAATACTCATTCTCTTTAAAAAAACTAAACTACAGCCCATACCCTTTATTCATTAAGACTGATAATTTTCCCTTAACTGATACTGAATCAGTATCATATACTGTATTGGTATCATTAAGGCTAATAATTTCGCTTAACTAATACTAAATCAATATATATATATATACCATCATTAAGGTTTCTTGTTCAGAAATTACTCATTATTCAATGATGTTATAAGAGTATATGTATATTGTTGTGGTATCATTAAGGTTTCTTGTTAAAAAATTACTCATTAGTAAATGATACTATAATAGTGTATATATATTTTTATGGTATCATTAAAGTTTCTTATCCACTTTCATATCCACTCAGGGATAGTAACACTTTCATATCCACTCAGGGATCTCGAGTTGGTGTATTAATCTTGTGGGTCATTAATGCTCAACTTTAACATGTTGACAAGCTAGACAACTAGAATAAAGTTAGCAATGCCTTCTTCCCCCCTAAAAATATAACTGTTTAAGGAAATATGACTTCATAGTGATTCCAGACATATAGGTAGTTAGAGGTATGTCTTCTTCAAAAATATATTGCCTTAAACCATCTATGTTAAAGAGAAACTATATAACAATCAAAAGTCGTATCCTTGTTTTTACCTGCTAGAATCTCATTTCGGTATTCACATAATTTTTCATCCTCATATTAGTTGGCCTTGATGTGTGTTACCAATAAGGACTTGAGCTAAACATACGTGAATAGTGTCTATGAGTTTCTCACACTAATTTGATACTTGTATTCATGAGTATGTGCAAATTCCAGGCTAGAAGTCCTTTCACATGAGCTATATGTTCCATATAGCCTATGGATTTCCTTCTTAATGCATTTATCTAAGAAAATTTATTTCCCAGATGACACTGAATAGTAAAGTTTGACATAGATATGGAGTAGTTTTGTCCATCCGTTTAAATTTAAGGATTAAATCCCTTTTTTGAAACATATATTTCAGATTCTTGCGGTTTGTATAAATCACATTGATTTCATTGTATAAGTGTGCTCCGAACTTTAGAGAAAATACCATTGTAACCACCTTCAAATTATGATAGGGCTGTTCTGCTCATGCTTATCCAACTATATCGAAGTATAAACTATTACATGACCTTTCTTAATGAGAACACATCCTAATCCTACCCTCGAAACATCGCTGAGCATTATGAATCCTCCAAAACCTGTCGGGAAGACTAACACTATTATTGTAGTCAAACATATTCTGAGCTTCTAAAATGATCTATTCATATTCCTCTATTTACTGAAACTTCACTTCTTTTTTTTGGTAGCCGATAATTAAGTGGAGTTGTAAATTTCAGAGAAGTGCTATTCCAAAGAAACTATGCACAAAATGCGCCCGTCAAAATAAAAAAGTTGTTATTCTCTGTAAGAGTAATGGAATTGAGTTATTTCTGAACTACTTCTACCAACTTAGGTGTTGCCATAACCCCATCGTTAGATACAACCTACTCGAGCAATGCTATTGAGTCTAGCCAAAATTTGTACTTAGCGTTTACATAGCATCGATCCCTCACGGTGTTTGTAGCACAATTCCTCTTCATGTGATCTTTATGTTCTTCTCGACTATGAGAGTATAAAAAAATATCATCCGCAAATATTATATTAAATATGTATAGAATGTCTTGAACACCCTATTTATTAAGTCCACAAATACACATTGAACATTGGCCAGTCCAAAAGATATCATAGAGAACTCAGAATATTTGCATTCAAATTTGGAGGTGGTCTTAGAAATATCATCGTTCTTTGATTGTAAGTTGATAATAATCCAAATTGAGCATTGATTTTGACAAGTGGATGACTCGTTGTAACCAATCATGTATGACATCTATTCCAGACAACAAGAATTTGTTATGTTGTAACTTTGTTCAAAAGTATGTAGTCGACATACATCATAGTGATACCTTCAGTTTGATGAACCTTTATTTAATATGACCTACAATTTATTTATTTATATCTTCTAAACTCCGTTGATGTCATACGATATAGGGGTAGACATCAAAGGGGTCGCACGTCACACACCAATACAAAAATCTATTTATCGTACTAGTAGGTCTTGGCAAATCCACAAAAATACATTACTAAATTATGTCACTACCAATAGCATTTCTAATTTAGACTATATATCTCCCCCCTCATGTCCTTTAGTAAATGTTTAACCCTCATAATGATATAGCATCACTTATTTCTAAAGTCTGATATTTCCTTCTTATTTTTTTCCAATTTCAATCTAACATGAATCGATGGTTGCTCTTTTTATGGCTTCACATATTTTTCAAAATGTGTTTAGCAATGTCAACTATCTCAAAGTAGGAAAAACTTTTGTCTACGAGGTTACTGCGTAGTCTAAGACACTAACCATTCTTTCAAAAATTTCTAAACTTGAAATGCTTTGTTTTAAAAAAATGAGTAAGGAGCATATCTATCTCGTCAAGAAAATCTTAGGTCATATATCGGTACAATTCTTCATTTGAATAATTTTTAACTCTCCAACAAGTTACGCGCTTTCAATGATTAAGAAAGAAACAATAACTTAGTGAATCGCCTCAAAGAAATGGTGTTACTCCTGTCAGCTTCTTAATAATCGGTATCACAACACGTAGTGAACATGCCATCCATTTCTAAATTTCTAACTCTACGAATATCATCGCAGAATATCCCACCGCTTGCAAGACTTTAAGTATTTTCACCCGAGAATATTTTAATGGTCCTTTGAAACTATTAGATAAGAATTTTGGTGCTTTCAACATTAGGTATTCTCAAGTATACCTCATTGTTCTCAACAATCTAAATCCATATAGGTACTCCAACTTGTCTTGAGTCCTATTATGTTGTCTAGTTCTACCTAATATGTCCATCAAGCTACCTATGACTCTTTACATGGAGATAAACGTCTCAATGATAACAATTTGTCGCTTGTACCAGTACTACTTCTACCAATGGTTATATTACATGCCGTATTATGAGTAAAACTCCCTAATAGTGGAACAATAGACCCTTCTATCGTCATGATTATTACTTGTTGGTTGACATTAATTGGAAGAGATGATTACATGTTAAAGGCGACATTGAATTTCCGAGAACCTCTGACCTATTCGTGCTATCACATAATTGATTTTAAATCCTATGGTAAAAAGATAAACAACTTAAATTCAACTAATAAAATCCTAATCGCCACATACGTACGGAGGAATAAGAGAGAAAGGAAAGACATATCCTATCACGTCCCCATAGAATCACAATTATAGGAATGGCCGGCAATATAATAATTGAGATTCTACTACTAACGTGTGCTCCATAAATCACAGAAATAACCTAAGCTCTAATACCAATTTTTTCACGACTTGATTTAGGTCTATGACCGACGCTAAGGGGAAAGAATCCCAACACAAGCCTTAACAGAAATCTACAGAAAATCAAGCAAAGTTTCCTATATTTTTGGGCCTGTCCAATTTTTATCTGTCTTAGAAATTAACACAAATAATGACATCTCTAACTCAGGACACAATATCCATCAACAATTCAATCGCCACACAATATTATCAATTCTTTTCCAAATATGAAAAAAAGTTTAGAACTAGTCACTTGACTACAATACAAAGGAATAATCATGACTGTAATAAAAGGACTGACAAATGGAGCGACTCTAAGAGTTTTAAAAGAACAAAATAAATCATAGCAATTCGATTAATATCTTGCCACGCGAAGCAACACGAGGCTCACCAGATACTATCAATCCACACTCTCTAATTAATGAAATTCTCGCCAACGCTACCTGAGTTCTCTGTAAAAATATTTAGCGGGGAGTGAGATGCTAGCTCAGTTATTAATAACGCTTAACCACAACCATTTTAACGAGCGACAAGACATAAAATATGCTAGTGTGATAATCAAAATAATGAAATAAATATCCTTTTAAAAACGATAACAATATTCAATATTATTTGCCTCATGTAAGCAAAAATCAATGTGAACATTTAGAAATAAACTCAAAAAACACTTTCATATCAAATCTTATATTTGGGAGGTTTTCAAGGATGAATCATGTAATCAGTGTGACCTTCTTCTTTATAAAGTAACCAATAATAGTGAACTCATCATAAATGAGTCAAGTATTCATATCAATTATTGCTCGTCACCTCAAGCAATCCGAATGACTCCTTTCAATCAATCTATAATCACATCATATCGATCTCTTGTTAATTTTTAGGCTAAATAAATAACTATTTAAATACCCCACCCTTGGGGTTAAACTTTAACTCTCAAAACGTCAAACTATCTTATTCATTAACTGATAATACTTCCATTTAAGCAACAACGAGTCATTATTCTAAATATCAACATTTAGATTTCGCTCAAACAATTTTTTTGGCTATCCATGACCTTACTGAAATATTTCTTCATAAATCCTTCACTTCTAATTCTTATCATTCAGGAAGTAACTGGTTCCATCCTAAAAGTCTATACTTATTTCTATCCTTTACAATTGAACATCAACTCAATTTTGGCATCATAGTGTGTAACTCAACTAGTGATACAGGGAGTATACTTGGCGTTAGAAGAATAAAATCTTTCATTCATGGGTACTGAAGCTCATATTCAAATTATTAATATCACTTTGACCTAACTTGATAGTACATATATAATTATGTCAATGAAATAAATACCTTGAAAACCATATTTACAACAAAGGGGTTCGATTTCTTCTCCATGAATTATTTTTATTCGTGTTGAAACTTCGTCGTGCACTTTCACAGAACGAGAGGTGAGGAGCCCTTCATTTATTCAAATATCACACATCACTTTATTTATTGATAGTTTTATTCCTTTATACCACTAAAATGTAAAATATTAGAATTTTTGTTTGTCACTTTTAAAAAAAATCTCTGTTGTAATCTACCTTGTTTGAAAATGAATTATATAATTTATGTTGAACAATTCAGATGTTTGGAAATATAATTGGTATGTCACGACCCGAGTCTAAACCCTGGACATGGCCGCACTCGAGAACCATTGCTGGTCCCCAAGCGAACCCTCATCCTGGCTGACTACAAACGGAAAACTACCCCAAGCATACAAAAGCTTAAAAACTGAATTAAATTTCATTGAACTCAAATACTCAACCTTTTTAAAAGTCTGTACAATACTCAAAATAAAAGTAATTACAGAAACTCCTCAACTCTGTCTATCTATGAAGCCTCTAATATTATAGAAGGATATCGGGACAAGACCCACGACATCTCAAAACTACTAACTGTAAGATAAAGGTGAAGTCCTCCGGAATATAAGATGGCTCACCAAAGCAAACTGGAATATCACACGACCGCAACGAAACGTCTATTGATGATCCTGAATACCTGTATCTGCATCACGAAATGATCAGGCCAAATGGCTCGGTACATGGAATGTACGAGCATGTAAGGAGAATTCTAAAGCATAAACATAAGTTTGAACTGATGGAAAAGAAACATACTTACCTCTTCTCAACTCACTCAACTCAATTCAACTCAACTCAACTCAACTCAATGAAACATAGTTCCCCTCAACTCAGAGAAATAAGGCTTAACTCAGAAATAAGATACTCAACTCAGCAATAAATAGTTCAATCAACTCATAGGAATAGGGTTCAACTCAATAATAAGGTACTCGATTTTGACTCAAGATACTCAACTCAAACTCAAGATACTCAACAACGATAAAAGAAGCAATGGCTGAAAAGCTTTTAAAATAGTAAATAATAACTCAGTTGTATGCAAAATTACAATAATAACTCAGTTGTATGAAAATACAACAATAACTCTGTTTGTATATAAAAATACAAAGTAACTCTGTGGGAGATTCTCTAACCGACAACCATCACTATGAGCTATGAGATGATACAAAGTCTAGCCCACGCTGCCACAACTGTCCTATACTTTGCTAGGGTATAGAACCAACTACTAAGTGGATCAACTAGTCTATGCTAAAAAGAAAAAAAGAATCATCTAAAACGTATGCCCCTTTCTACCCACGTTGGCTACATGGTTTATGGGGGCTGTGAGTTGTCTAAACTCTCTCCCATATCATTGTTCAATACTACTCCCAAAATATAACTAGCTCATATGTTTAAAAATATAACTCTTTATGTGTTTTGAGATTATTACCCAAAAATCTTTCTCTTAAAAGAGATGGTACTCAAACTGCTCAAAACTCTTTTGGAAATCTAAGATTCCTTTCATCTTAAATGTAAAAACATTTACTCTTGAGAATACTTTGTTCCCATATATCATTTTAAAGAAAATGAACTCAGCTCTACTCTTCCTCAATTCAGTGCTCAAGTCTTTAAAACAAGTTTTAAAAATATTTGTAAACAAACTTCTTAAAATAGGGTTCATGCCGAATTATGGATGTGAACGATTCAATTCAAGGTTTTCAATAACCATGCATAGAATTCAATACTTGAAACTCAAAAACTCCAGAACTTAAGGAGTCAATGATACTACTCATCTCAAGAATGTTCGACTCGGAGGGTTCATGCGGAATTATGGGCATGAACTACTCAACTCAAGGGCTCAATGATACTTCTCATCTTAAGAATGCTCAACTCATAGGGTTCATGCGGAATTATGGGCATGAACAACTCAACTTAAGGACCTTCATGGGTAACACGTAATAGTCCCATGACTAAGAATATAACCTCAAAGGGGTTAGGAACTCAATACTCAAGACTTAGAACTTGAAGATACTACTCCTCTCAAAGATACTAAACTTATGGAGTTCATGCGGAATTCATGGGCATGAACGACTCGACTCAAGGGTCTACATAACAATATGGAACTCATGTATATGACTCTTCTCATTCTCATACTTACTTCCTCAAAACATAGCTCAAATCGATAGTTGATCTCAAAGGATTCCATATTTAACTCAAAGACTTTCTTGAACTGTTCTCTTAACTCTTTCTTGAATTTGAATTATGAATTAAAGACTTATGATTCATGACATGAAGGAACTCGATGATAATGTAGACTCATGAATATATTCTCCTAATATTAATACTCACTTACTCGAGTCTTGAAATAAGTTATTAGAAATTATAGAAGACTCCTCAAAAGGACTCAAAGGAACTCTCTCAAAATGTTTGAAATAACTCTCAAAACTTGACTCTTAACTCTACCTTGAATTTGAATTATGTATTCAAGGTTATGAATGATTTCTAGGTGTTTAGAAGTAGTTTAGAGTGTTTGTAATTAATAGGGAGTAAAAATACACTTTAAAAGAATTTAGGTGCGTAAAACGATGGAAAAAAGGGTGGGGGTAGGCGACCCTGGCGCACTGTTGGAGCGGGGCGCCGTCCCCTAAACTTCAGAGAACACTTCGTGGCGCACTGCTGGGGTGCCGCCCCAGCCCCCTCTGGCGCATCTGGGGCGTGCAACCCCAGCCCTCCCCCAGAACAATCCGATGAATTTTTCTTCTTCAATTTTTGGCTCTAATTCGTCTAGAATCGAATGGTTTCTTCCCAACTTACTTAGATTCGAATACCTAACATAAGTAGACAAAAATATACTCAAAAACAACTCTCAAACTCCTAACTTTCATCTCAAGAACTCATCGAAATCCCAACAAAACAAGATTTAGAATGAACTTCAAGAACACTTATCAAGAACTTAAATTGCTCAATATTTATGGATGGATTCGCAAAAGAAACTCATGATTGGCGTGTGGGTGAACAAACCCAACACTATGGAAGCTTACATACCTCAAAGAACTAGGTTCTTGGCAAAATCTTGAATTTCTTGAACGAACGCTTGGAACTTTGAACTTTTTCTCCTCTTTTCTCTTCTTTTTTCTTCTTGAACTCCTCTAAAAACCCTAAGTGTATTTTAGGAATAACTAAAACTGATTCCAATCAGTTTAGACTCCTAAAAGCTTACTAAAAACACTTAAATCTGATTGGGTAAGAAAAAAACCAAAATAACCCTCATATTTTCGGATAACTTTCCTTATTTGAACATCCCGACTTCAAACTCTCTACAATATTATTATTCCTTATTCGACTCATAAAGGAACTCGTCACTTATAACTGACTGGGTGCATGATTGCAAGAACATAATCTTCCCCATCACTATCTCCCTTTCATAGATTTCTATACCTCCACATGCTTTTCTCTTAACTTTAGGGCACTCTTTACTACTACTGCTCATAATCTCGTAACTCATGCTACCTTTTCGGGTGATAATATTACCCAAGCTCTACAACACACTTCCTCATAAGGATATCAGCTGAAACAAGGCTTAGAGAAAAGAGTACAACTCGCTTTTAGCTTGAACGCATGATTCATATGCATATGAGTGCATTCCTTTGAAACTCAACACTTAACTCACTCATGGGCTTCTCTCAAGCCCCTCTGGAGTCTCATGACTTCCTCAAGAATTTATTAAGAGCAAATCATCGATAAAGAACTGGCTTTGCTTTTCAACCACCTCTAGTATGAGGGGTAGTCGAATGGATATAAGAACGTACGAGTTAGAATAAGTCTCTATGACACAACTCTATTACATGATTAAGAGTACGAAAAAAGGAAAACTTTTCTTAAATGTCTGTAGTCCCTCATTTATAGAAGTGGGGCCCTCACAACCATAAAAAAGGTCCTACCGACACGTCTTCATAGACACCCTAGGACACTTGAACTCTGTGCTCTGATACCAAGTTTGTCACGACCCGAGTCTACACCCTGGACGTGACCAGCACTCGAGAACCATTACTGGTCCCAAGCGAACCCTAACCCTTACTGACTACAGGCGGAAGACTAACTCAAGCATACAAAAGCTTAAAAAATGAATTAAATTTCATTGAACTCAAATACTCAACCTTTTTAAAAGTCTGTACAATACTCAATTCAGATGTTTGGAAATCTAATTGGTATGTCACGACCCGAGTCTAAACCCTGGACATGGCCGCACTCGAGAACCATTGCTGGTCCCCAAGCGAACCCTCATCCTGGCTGACTACAAACGAAAAACTACCCCAAGCATACAAAAGCTTAAAAACTGAATTAAATTTCATTGAACTCAAATACTCAACCTTTTTAAAAGTCTGTACAATACTCAAAATAAAAGTAATTACAGAAACTCCTCAACTCTGTCTATCTATGAAGCCTCTAATATTACAGAAGGATATCGGGACAAGACCCACGACATCTCAAAACTACTAACTGTAAGACAAAGGTGAAGTCCTCTGGAATATATGATTGCTCACCAAAGCAGACTGGAATATCACATGACCTCAATGAAATGTCTGTTGATGATCCTGAAAACCTGTATCTGCATCGTGAAACGATGCAGGCTAAATGGCTCAATACATGGAATGTACGAGCATGTAAGGGGAATTCTAAAACATAAAAATAAGCTTGAACTGATGGAAAAGAATCATACTTACCTCTTCTCAACTCACTCAACTAAACTCAATGAAACATAGTCCCCCTCAACTCAGAGAAATAGGGCTTAACTCAGAAATAAGATACTTAACTCAGCAATAAGATACTCAACTCAGTGAAACATAGTTCAACTCAACTCAGAGGAATAGGGCTCAACTTAACAATAAGGTACTCAAACTCAAGATACTCAGCAACGATAAAAGATGCAATGTCTGGAAATCTTTTAAAACAATAAATAATAAATCAGTTGTATGCAAAAATACAATAATAACTCAATTGTATGAAAATACAATAATAACTCAATTGTATGAAAATACAATAATAACTCTGTTTGTATATAAAAATACAAAGTAACTCTGTGGGAGATTCTCTAACTGACAACCATTACTATGAGCTATGTGATGATACAACGTCTAGTCCACGCAGCCAGAACTGTCCTATACTTTGCTAGTGTATAGAACCTACTACTAAGTGGATCCACTAGTCTATGCTAAAAAATAATAAGGAATCATCTAAAAAGTATGACCCTTTCTACCCACGTTGGATACATGGTTTATGGGGGCTGTGAGTTGTTTGAACTCTCCCCCATATCGGTGCTCAATACTACTCCCAAAATATAACTAGCTCATATGTTTAAAAACATAACTCTTTCTGTGTTTTGAGATTATTACTCAAAAATATTTCTCTTAAAAGAGAAGGTACTCAAACTGCTCAAAACTCTTTTGGAAATCTCAGTTTCCTCTCATCTTAAATGTAAAAACATTTACTCTTGGGAATACTTAGTTCCCATATATCATTTTAAAGAAAATGAACTCAGCTCTACTCTTCCTCAACTCAGTGCTCAAGTCTT
>JAJONR010005680.1:0-28893 GCA_029582245.1 Solanum etuberosum | reverse complement strand
TGCATCAAGTCTGTCAATGACCCCATCTGGGATAGGAAAGATAGACATCATGTAGGTAGGCATGGAATCGAGAACACTATTGATGAGAGTGAGTCTCCTGCCAAGGAGAGATATTGACTCTTCAAGTTCACCAATCTTCTTTCACACTTCTCGACCACCTCATTCCAGATTCCTGAGGACTTGCTTTTTGCTCCTAGTGGCATGCCCAAATATACAGTTGGTAATTCACCTGTCCTCCCCCCAAGTGTACCAGCTAGAGAGGTTAGATTGGTGACCTCATTCACTGGGTATAGGAAGCTTTTTTCCCAATTGATGTGTAGTCCTGATATGGCTTCAAATAGAACGAATATAACTCTGAGGACCATCAGTTGGTTTCTGTTGGCATCACAGAAGACCAGTGTATCATCAGCATATTGTAAGTGTGTGATCTCCATGTCAAAACCCACTCTATTTGATACTCTGAAACCCCTCAACCATAGTTTCTCTTGATCAATCTTCAACATATCATTGAGTCCCTCCAAAGCCATAATGAATAAGAAAGGAGACAGGGGGTATCCCTGTCTTAAGCCTCTCTGTGAAGAGAAGAAACCTGTAGGAGAGCCATTGATGAGAACAGAATATTTCACAGTACTGATACAAAACTTTATCCATCTCATCCATCTACCACCAAAACCTCTTTTGGATAAGGTCTCCATCAAAAAATTCCAGTTGAGATGGTCATATGCTTTCTGAATGTCCAACTTGCATAAAATGCCTGGCACCTTGCTTCTAATCCTAGAATCCACACATTCATTAGCCATCAAAATGGCATCCATGATTTGTCTTCCTTTAATGAAAGCAAGTTGTTGTGTGTCCACTAGCTTGTGCATAACCTTTTTAAGCCTCTCGGTTGGCACTTTGGAGATTATCTTATACACACCACCAATTAAGCTAATGGGTCTAAAATCTGTGAGTTTCTTTGCACCCATCTTTTTGGGAATTAGCGCCACATAGGTGGAGTTAAAGCTTTTCTCAAATAAACATCTCTCATGGAAATTTTTTAGTGCAGCAATGACTTCCTCCCTAACGACCTCCCACCAGTGGGCATAGAAGGCCATGGTGTAACCATCAGGACTAGGAGCTTTGTCTCCGGCACAAAGCTTTACACACTCCCATATCTCTTGGTTCTCAAATTCCCCCTCTAGCATCCTATTGTCTTCTTCAGAAATTATGTGCCTTTCCCTGCAGCCACTAGAGGGTCTCCATGTCTTAGTTTCAGAATATAGTTTCTGGTAGAAGTCTGTGATTTCTTTCTTTATTGACTCTGGATCTTTGATTGCTTCTCCATCCACATTTAATTCGTCAATGTTATTGTATCTCCGGTGAGAGTTAGCAGTCTTGTGAAAGAACTTCGTGTTCTTATCCCCCTGCTTCAACCAATTTACCCTAGATCTTTGTCGCCAAGATATCTCCTCAAACTTTGCTAAATTTTCAAACTCTATAAGGAGATCAGCCTTCAGTTGAATCTCATCTTCATGAAGAGCTCTTTGATCTTGGACTTGTTCTAATTCTGCAATTTGATTGAGAACACTCTGTTTCTGAGAGGCTAAGTTTCCTTGGGATGTTTTACTCCATTCCCTCAACTTATCCTTAAGAGCTTTCAGTTTGAAAGCTAGGATAAAGTCCGGCCTCCCTTCATATACTATAGAGCTCCACCATTCCTTCACTCTATCCAGGAAACCCTCTGTCTGTAGCCACTTATTTTCAAAGTTGAAATAGGACCTCACAGGTTTCCAATTCCCACTTTGAAGCATTATTGGATTATGGTCAGAGGTAACCTTGTGTAGTACTATTTGTTTGATGTTTCTGAATACTTCATCCCATTCATCAGACAAAAGAAATCTATCTAATCTGGATGTTGTGTCATGCATGTCCCTTTTCCTCCAAGTATACTTGCCCCCTACTAGTTGGGGATCCAATAATCTCATGTCCTAAATAAAGTCTTTGTCATTGCTCTAGATATCCTGGAGCAATTTTTTTTTTCAGATGGGAATCTTGTTGTGTTAAAATCTCCGCAAACCACCCACGGACCATCAAATAAACCTCTGGCTGAGCCAATTTCCCACCAGACTTCCTCTCTTTCTTCCCTACTATTTGGAGCATAAATGCCTGTGAGAAACCAAATTAAATCTTGGTTTATCCCAGTGAGCTTACATGTAATGGAGTAAGCTCCTAGGCTGCTTACTTCCCCTGACCACACTCTCCCATCCCACATAATTAAAATACCACCTCTGGTTCCACTGGCTTCCAGTTGGCAATATTTAACCCATTTGTTGGCCCATAAATCTTTTACAAAGCTCCCAATCTCTCCCTCAATTTTCGTCTCTTGAAAGCAATAAATATCAGCTTTCCAACTATGAATTAAGTTCTTGATTATACACCTTTTGTTCGCCTGGTTCAAACCCCTCACATTCCATGATATGATGTTGACTATCATTGATCACCTGAGATGGTGTATCCCCCCTTACCTGAAAGTTCCTTTTTTATGGATATTCTATGTATCCAGGCGCACCTCCACACAATGTTGTGAAAATCGACAAAAAGCACGCTTAAAGCGCGAAGCGAGGTAAAGCGCAAGTACTGCGCTTTTATGCTCTAAAGCGAGGCATTGTTGAAAAAGCGAGCGCTCCAGCAGTTTAAGCGAGAAGCGCGCTTAAAGAAAAGGAGACAAAAAGATCGATTAAA
The DNA here is from genome assembly GCA_029582245.1 of Solanum etuberosum. Lineage (NCBI taxonomy): Eukaryota > Viridiplantae > Streptophyta > Magnoliopsida > Solanales > Solanaceae > Solanum > Solanum etuberosum. The sequence goes on along the minus strand of JAJONR010005680.1, from coordinate 26,169 downwards.
TGAAGAAGGTGCTAGTTAGGGGTTTTTTTTAAAAATTGTGAGGTTTTTTAAACAAAAAAATTGAAAATATACTTGGACTACTGCGACTTCCAATTATTTTCCCTCCGTCTGTTGCGGCTGCTCACGGCTGCGACTTCCAATTATTTTCCCTCCGATTGTTGCGGCTCCTCTCCCCTCCCCTCCCCTCTTTGGTGGAGTGTTGCAGTGTTGCTTTGTTTTTTTCTCTTCTTCTCTGTTTGAAAATTTTTCTCTTCTTCTCTTTGGTCACTGCTACTCTATTATTTTCTATTTTTGTATGTTGGTTGTTGCTCTGTTCTATCATTGCTGAAAAGAAAATAAAGATTGTTGTAGTGCTTCTCTTCTTCTCGTTGGTCACTGCTACTCTGTTTTTTTCTATTTTTGTATGTTGGTTGCTGCTCTGTTCTATCTTTATTTTTTTTCCTCAGTTTTTTATGTTATTTTGTTACTGAGTTACTCTTCTAGTTTATTTGTTGTTTTGTTACAAAGTTACTCTCCTTTTTTTTGCTTGTAGTAAGTTGTATTTTCTTATTCAATGTCACAAAAATGGGATCCGACTTGGGCATATGGAACTCCAATGGGCAGTAACACAAAAGTCAAATGTGTCTTTTGTGATATGACATACAATAGCGGAATATTTCGTCACAAAAAGCATCATATTGGTGGTTATAGAGATGTAAAAGTATGTCTGAAGGTCCCGGATAGTGTGAAGGAAGAGATAGAGTATTTGCTGGAAAAAAATGAGTTTAAAACTCAAATGAACCATGAAGCGTCCATGGTTAATCTTCTTGATGATGATGATGAAGTTGAAGTGAATATGCCAATGGGGCCTCCCTCAAAATGTCAAAAGAAGCCTTCAAGTAGTGGGAGTGGATCATCCACCAATAGCAATGTCAAAAGTCCTATCAATCTCTATTTCTCGTAAAAACCAAATGAAAAGAGAAAAGGTGGACCTATTGATTTAGAGGCTTCTAGGAATATTTTAAGGGATCGTGTTGTATTTGCTTTTGCTAGGTGGATGTATGATGCAGAGCTTCCTTTCAATTGTGTTAATTACACCGAGAGTTTTGGTGAATTCATTGAGGCAGTAGGCCAATATGGCCCTGGAATGAAGCCCCCCACCTATCATAAGGTAAGAGTTCCTTTTCTAAAAAAAGAGGTGGAAAAGACAAACAAGATTATAGAAGAACATAAGGTTCAATGGAAAACATATGGCTGCTCCATTATGATGGATAAATGGACAGCAAGAAATGGGAAAATAGTCATTAATGTTTTGGTGAATTCTCCAAGAGGGAGTGCGTTCCTTCAGTCTTATGATGCTAGTTACTCTTCTATTGATTCTAATAAGATGTTTAACTTGTTTGAGAAGACTATCTTGAAGATAGGCAAGGAAAATGTGGTACAAGTTGTGACTGATAATGCAAGTGAGAACAAAAAAAATGGGTGACATGTTGACGAGAGTGTTCCCGCATATTTTCTGGACTCCTTGTGATGCTCACTATATCAAAAGAGGTGAACTTGATATTTAATTTTCTTTTTTGAACTTCATGGTAGTTTTCTTTACTTATTAACTACTATTTTTTTAACAAATTTTGGTAGACTGTTAAGATACATTCTTATATCAATCAAAAGGAACTGTTGTTGAATATGATGAGGAGATACACAAAGCAAAGAAATTTGGTAAACCCACCAAGACAAGATTCACAACAGCTTTTTTGACTTTGTATAGTTTTTATAAGCAAAAGAAAAATTTGAGAACTTTGTTTATGTCAACTGAATGGAATGAGAGTGTCTATTCAAAGGAAACTCTTGGGAAAGAAGTTGCGAGACACATCATTAGTCCATATTTTTGGAATGACGTTGTTCAAGCACTCAGAGTTGATGGTCCTTTAGTTCATGTACTTCGTATGGTGGATGGGGAGAAAAAACCACCAATGGGCTACATTTATGATGCAAGGTAGATAGATCAACTTCATCAAAGAAAGTATTGAAAAGGCATTCAATTATGATGACATGAAATATAGGAGTGTTTTTAAAATCATTGATGCAAGGTGGACAGATCAACTTCATCAACCTTTGCATGCAGCAAGACATATCTTGAACCCAGGGCTCTATTATAAAACTAATGACATGAAGACTTTAACCAAAGAAGTGTGGCAGAGATATCATAAATGTGTTGAGAGGATGATCCCAGATAAAAGTTTGCAAGACAAAATAGGGGAGGAGCTTGGTGTATACATGAAAGTTGATGGGCTACTTGGAATTGAATCAATCATTAGAGCTAGAACCTTAAGGTCACCAGGTGAGCATTTCATCTTTTAATTGTGTTTAAAGCATCAACTTTTAAGTTATTACGCATTAACTTTTAAAATAACTCTTCTACAGTTGAATGGTGGATGCAATATGGTCATAATGTCCCAAACTTGCAACAGTTTGCTATTAGAGTGCAAAGTTTACCTTGTAGCTCATCCGATTGCGAGAGAAATTGGAGCGTGTATGAACATGTGAGAAACTATATTACATTATTACTAAATAAAATGGTATCTTAATTGTCCTAAGTCCTTCTATTAATTACTTTTTACGACTTATGTGCAGATTCATACTAAAAAGAGAAATAGGCTTGAGTTGAAACGCCTCAATGATCTAGTGTTCATCAAATATAATAAGCATTGGTGCGTCGTTACAATGCTCGCAATACCATTGATCCAATTTAGTTGGATAGTATTGATGAAGCAAATGAATGGTTAACTGGAGCACCCCAAAATCATAAAGATGAAGAAGTATATGAAGGAGAAAGTTTCACTTATGGTGATGTTGCTATGACAAGTGGTGTTGAGGAGAATATTTATGATTTTAGGGGGAGTACTTTAAGGGGCAAGGAACGAGTAGCTAGAGGTTCAAGTTCAACAAGAAACCTTGTTGATGAGCCATCCGATGATGAAGAAGATGAGGACCAAGTAGAACCCTGCTTGATGAGCCCTCCGATGATGAAGAAGATGAGGACCAAGTAGAACCCTTGTTGATGACACTTGAATAGTTTGAGGATCTTGTTGAAGAGAAAGGAGTTTAATCCTTTTGTGATTTGGTTATGTATTTGCTTTATATGTTATGACTTATGAGGATTCTTGACTATTTATTTTACTTTTTAATCTAAGAATATATTACCTCTATTAAGTTATTTCACATTTTTTATTTTTACACTAAATACCGCTTTATTTGAAAAAAGTGTGTGCTTCAATTCTCGCTTCTGTGAAGCAAGCCCTCGTCGCTTTTTTCCGCTGCTCGCTTCCCAAAACACTTCCTCCACATCATCCTCATGCGTTATATTGTTGAACTTGCACTCCAAGTATTCTATCTTGGTACAACTCAATCTGAACCCTTTTAACTCCAAGATTTGTCGCCAAACCTCAAGCTTCACGTTAACTCGCCATAAGTCTCGTCGATCGAAACTAAGTCATTTGCAAATAACATACACCATAGCACATCACCATGGATTTATCGAGTCAATTCATCCATCACCAAGACTAAAAATGGGCTAAGAGTTGATGCCTAAAACAACCCCATCATAATTAGAAAATACTCTAAGTTCCCCACCTACTGTCCTTACCTGGGTCTTGGCTCCATCATACATGTCCTTAATCGCTCTAATACGCCATAGGAACTTCTTTAGTCTCTGGACACCTCTATTGAACCTCCCTCAAAACTGTCATAAGCCATCTCTAAGTCGATGAACACCATGTGAAGATCCCTCTTCCTCTCCCTTTACGGCTCTACCAATCTCCTAACCAAAATCCGAACTAATTCATGGAAATAGAAACCCCTTCTCATCCTCACCTCCATCCCCTTCTCTCAAACTTCATAGTGTGGCTTAGCGGCTTGATACTCCTATAGTTGTTGCAATTCTGAATGTCACCCTTGTTCTTGTACAATTAGATAATTGTACTCTACCTCCATTCTTCTAGCATATTTTCATCTTCAAACGACATTAAACAAAAGCCATTCAACACCTGCACTATCTACGGTCTTCCAAAAATCCACCAAAAATTATTTGACCCCGTCACTCTCCCCCTACACACCCTAGAATAGCATCCTTAACCTCCTCAACTTGTATACACCTACAATACCCAAAATTGCAATGGCTCTCCAAGTGTTCCAAATCTCCCAACACAATGTCTATATCCTCCTCTTCGTTCAAGAGTTCATAAGAGCATGACGAGAATCTCTTCTAATAAGTGTCTCTTCCGCTAGTACTTTGACATCCTCGTCTTTGATGCACTTCACTTGGTCCAGGTCTCGAGCCTTCCTCTCTCGCCTTGGCTAGACTTTACAACTTCTTATATTTGTCTTTGTCCTCTAGTTCTACATACAAGTGTTCAAAAGCTGCCTATTTGCCACCATAACTGCCAACTTTACCTCCTTCCTCGCCATCTTATACTTTTCCCTATTCAGTTGCTCCTCTTCCTTGCTCTCCTCCAACTTTACATTCGCCACCTTCTTGCTTTCACTTTTCCTTGGACGTCCCTATTCCACCACCCATCCCGTCAATGCCCACCAAAGTTGCCTCTCGAGGCTCTCAGCATCTCTCTAATTGTTTCCCTAATGCAACTAGTTGTCCTATCCCACATTCTATGAACATCCTCACTCCTCTCCCACACCCCATCGCCACCAACTTCTCTCCATCTTCTGGGCATTAGCAATAGTCAAACTACCCTATTTGATCCTTGGCCGTTCAAGTATGACCCTCTTTTTTCTCATCCTCCTCTTGATCTCGAAATCCATTACCAGGAGCTTATGTTTTATTTTGAGAAGGTAACAACTTAAACCAGGAGCTTATGTTGAGTCATAAGATTCTCACTCGGGATATCTTTGTCGTCTTTATAAATACCTCTATAATCCTTCCTAGTGAGCAAGTAATCTATTTGAATCTTAGCCACCATACTACGAAATGTTACCAAATGCTCCTCCTTCTGGAAACTCGAATTGGGTACCACCAACACAAAAGTTTTTGCAAAATCCAAAGGTGTGACTCCTCCCTCATTCCTTTCCCTAAAACTAAAATCTCCATGCACCTCATCATAACCCATCGGGTTTGACCTGATGTATCCATTGAAATCTCCTCCTATGAATAGCTTCTCCATGTCCGATGTACCTCTCACCACCTCATCCAAATCCTCCCGATACAGCTTCTTGTCCTCGCCATCCAAGCCTGCCTGTGGCACGTATGCACCAATGATGTTCAAAGTGAACCCTCCAACAACTAACTTAACTTCCATCATCCTATCATTGACCCTCTTAACCTCTAACACTTGCTCCCTCAGCTCCCTATCTACTAGAATGCCTACTCCATTCCTATTCCTCGCACCTCCCGAGTAGCACAATTGGTACCCATTCACATCCCGAGCCTTAGTTCCTAACCATTTGGTTTCCTAGACACACCATATGAATCTTCCTCTTCTTGAGAATCCATTGGCATATTTCCATGTGTTGTAAATCCATCGACACACTTCATTGCAATTTGGGTTCTCATAATCTTTGCTGAACCTGCCAACCATACATCTATTCAGAAGATCTGAGCACAAAGGATATGGATCTCCCTCAACTCTGATGCAATTCCCTGTTGCAGGCTTCACATGTGTCCTTTCAGAGGACTGCCATTTACTCCTTGCTAATGCGTCAACACTCAACATATGTGCCTTCAATGTTTGCATCATGTTTTTCGCGTGTAATAACTATTTGCCGACTTGTAATAGCTATTCTCTTGTTGATGAGTCCTATTTTCGCTGCTGCTCACTCCATCCAGCATTAAATGCTGTTTCTTTTAAAAGAAAAATGGACCTCCTGTGTCCTTGAATAGAAATTAGACTAATAAATCAACCATAGCTATTGAACTTCTGAGAGCAGAAGAAGTTTGCTAAGTGATCCCTGTTTTTCCACCTCTTAAAAGTGTTACAATGATTCTCTGACACTTTACGCATTAACTGGCATATCCATAAGAGAATCTTCCTGCTAACATTGTCCTTCTCATCAGGTTCTTACTACGTTCTACCCATTCAAACAACTGTTTGGATTTGGTGCGACATTCGGTTATATCTTATGACTTAACCCCCAGAATAAGATAAATTGTTAACTATTTTGATGACTTCAGCCAAAGGTTTCCAGCAATCACTAAGGAGTGATTGATGAAAAACACAGCCGTGAAAGCTTTGCCGGAAAACCACTAAGTGAAGTCAAAAAACTTCAGTCAGAAACTTACCTTGAAACTAGTGCCTGGGAGCATTTCTTTTAAGAAGGAGAAGAACTTCAAGACCTTGTGAGGTATATAATTAGTGAGATATTCTTGAATAAATGTGAGTTTTAGACAACACTCACAACAGCACTCAACAGGTACATAGAACTGTGAACTTGTTAAATCTCTTAGATGTGTTATTCAATATCAAATGACATAGAGAATGATCTAGAGGGGCGATTTGAATCTCCCAGAGGATCATAGATGGACAAATTATCTTTCTTTTGAGTAGAACCAGAGGATCATAGATGGACAAATTATCACCAGTAAGAAGAAATAATTATCTCAACTGCAAAATGAATTCCCCAAATTCTGTATTAAGTTCTAACATTTGTATTTCGTGACACTCATTCCTCTATAAGCATAGCATATAAGGGGAACAGAATGGTACCTCATGAAGACCAATCTCATTCTTTACCGACACATTTAGGGCTCCATCAGGTCCCATCTTCCTATACCTCACCAGCTCAAAGTTATCAACATTACAATCATCTGTTGCAAAGATGACAGGAGATGCTTGCAGTAAGTCACATTTGGACACGACATCAAGCCAAATATGGCTGCTGAATCTCTCTCGCATTTCCTTATAGATCACAAACTGCATAAACCACACTTGGAAATCAAACATTTTCTATACTATGAGAAAAGATAGAGAAGACTAAAAATTGGCTGTAGCAAAAACCAGTATCACAAAGCGTATTGACATTCTCCTAAGCTTTCCAGATTACTGATGAACATTTACAACATTGCATGTTTGGGGAGGGACAGACAATCCCCCAATCAAACAAAAGAAACAAGAAAACAGTTTCTTGTATAGCAGACAGAAGCTCTTATATAGCAGACAGATGCTCTTATGTAGGGACAGCCAATCCCCAAATCAAATAGAAGAAACAACAAAACAGGTTTATAACCAATAAAACAGTTCGAAAGCAACGGGAAGCATTCACTGGAATCTCTTATATAGCACAGCTACTGCCTACTATATACTTTACTAGCTCCTGATAGAGAAAATATGTACACTTTACTAGCTCGTGACCATTCTCATATGATCCATCTTCTCATTATTGGAGAGAATAGTTCATCCTAAATCACCAATATGCAAGTTCTAGTACGTCAACTTTTTGTCCATATACACTACTAGTACATGACGGTTCTCATTTTATCCATCTTCTCATTATTTGGAGAATAAAATAAAATAGCTTATCAAAATCATGAATACACAAGTTCTAACACATGCATAATTACTTCAGATATATAATAGATCCCACCTTCAGGTTAAACCATTCCGGTATAAAACAATAAAGAATCCCTCTCCACTAGTGGACTTGAAGATCAAAGTTCCAGTAAAAACAGAAACATAGAAATCATTGAGAAACCTGATCAGAAGGTGACATCCCACATTCTCCAGATAAATCATGAACATAAAGTACTGCAGTTGGCAAATGAGTGAGAACAGCAAGAGTTAACTTTTCCAAGTTATTCCTTTCCTCTGCAGGTTCAATCAAAATAAGGAAAAATTGTTAAAAACAAATATAAAAAGATAAGAGATGTAATCTTTGATAACAAAACACAAGAACAACATACCCAGTGAAATCCCACTAAGTGGGTCTACAACAAAATACGTCCAGATTATAAGAAAGAAATTCAGAGAAGTATGAGTAATGTCTCACTGTTTGCTAAGCAGCTAGCAAAAACAAGACTGTAGTTGCATTATTTTTCTTTTATGTCAAAACGTGGGAATTTCTATTTACACCCATTCCAGACAACTTTCCATCACTAGATTCATTCTAATGTAGAAATTGAGCAATACCTTCTAATCTCAAACAAGCCAATTTTATCCTAGTTCTTTGGAGAACTAGACTGTTACTTGGACAAGCGAAATTGCGGCTATTAGTATAATAATTTGCCGTCTAAGTAGTACACTTACCCAAAAGATTTTTGCATGCAAAGGTAAAAGTTCTGTCAATAGTATACCAAGTTTTAGTCCAACTAACTCTCTTCCCCATAAACACATCATTATGCACAGATAAACCAAGAGAATTTGTACAACTCGTATCCTACAAATAATCTTTTCGACCAACAAAAGTGACGATGTGTCATCGGCTTCTTTATATTATGTAGGAGAAAGTAAAGGCATTCATAAAAAAATATTCAAGTTATTCAAATGGTAAATCAAGAAGAAACTTTTACCATCAGATCTCCTTAAGATACCAGGGGTATCAGTAACCTGAAGATAAAAATGCTTAATCAGTAAAATAGCAGAAGAAGCAAAAAGGTATGAAGCATTTGAGAAAACCTTTTCACTTTGAAATAAAGACTAACCTGAAAATTCTGGTAACTCAAATTAATATGACCCATCAGAATTCCTCTAGTAGTGAAGGGATAGTTGCAGATCTGATAAGATTCAGTGACATTACTGGGAACTCAATCAAGGAAAAAAAAGTATGTGATGAAAAGATGCAATCAACTGGAGAAAGTACATCGAAAACTTTCTATATGGTTGATAGGGGCATGCAAGAAAGTATGTATAGTTAGGATTTAGTTCTAGTCAAAACATCAAACCAAATTCCTTTTACTCATTCGTAAAGCTGTAGACAAGTCTCAAAATTCACCTGTCTGCCAATGCATCCATGCCTATGATATTGCCAAACTAGTATAAGAAACATCTTTATAACAAGCCAGATAAAATAACTGACGAAACAGTGATTAGGTAAAGAGGAAACTAAATTGATTGGTAATAATTGTTAGTTTATAATCATATCTGGTCATTTCATAAGCTTCCATCTCATTGCTTATCTTCCACTTCACTTTTTCCTTACTATTACTTTTACAGATACTAACATTTGAGACCTGAGTTAGCAAAACTAAATACGGGTCAGATTTTAGAAAAGCATTTGAAGGCAAACCAAGATTCAGAATAAGAAATTTCTTCGCACCCAAGTCAAAACCATGGTTGAAAAACTAGCACTAGCTTTTTTTCAATGGATGGTAACTCTAGAAAATTTGCCTTCCTCAAGAGCATACATATTATTACGTATAACTATCTAAAGAATGATGGGTGAAATCCCTTATCCCAGATAAAAAACAAGTAAAAATGGAATGAAAGCTAGCCAACTTAGTACGTACCTCAGGCTTCCCTGTCGAAAGTACGCGAACCAAAGATGATTTTCCGACATTGGGAGCACCAACAAGACAGAGAGTTGGTGTTTCCAGATCGACAACTGGCATTGCCCGTAATGTCTGCCACCAGTAAAATTTGTCAGAGACTGGCAGAAACCACTTTCTTCGATTACGCAAGCAAAGATCATTGTTTAATAATCATCAATTAGGAAATCCAACTAAAAAGCTTCCACACAATCAGGAAGCTAGCTATCATGACATGTAATGTTACTGTATTTTGTTGTAAAATCATAGACACAGGCATTTGATGTAATCAATGTTGTCAAAGGAGCGTGCTTAAGCCCTAAAGTGAGGCTCAAAACATGTTGAGTGTTTTGCTTCGCTTAATGTGTGCTTCAATGTCGTCATCAAGGCTCTAAGACAAACTTTCCTGAAGAGGCGACACTAAACAATTGTTATTTTACTTTATCGTTTACAAAGATTCAATTTCTTTATCCATATATATTTTACTCATGCTTATGATTATTATTCTTGGACTAAACATATATATTTGTATACTTTCAGGAAGAGGCGACACTAAACAGTTGTTATTTCACTTTACCATTAACAAAAAATCAGTTTCTTTATCCATATATTTTTTATTCATGCTTATAATTATTATTCTTGGACTAAACATATATATTGGTATGTTTTCTCCAGTTGCATCTTTTTATATTAAAGCCTACGCTTTATTTGCACTTTGCGCGTAAAGCCCCGACGGACCTTGAAGTTGTTTTGCGCTTTTTTCTTATGATAACACTGGATGTAATTGCATCATGTCCCTTTTTTTCTTGACATCCTTCTGATGTGTTAAATGAAGGTTCGCGATAATAATTGTTTGAAACTTCATTTCAGTTTTCAGTATACTAATGTCAGCATAGATCTAACCACTTCTTTTTCTACTTTTAGTTCATCTATAAGACTCATAGCGTATCCCTAACTGGCCTTACCTTGGCAATGTTCAATAGTTCATCAACAGCTTTTCCATCACCATCAAATATTTCCTCAATTCTTTTCAATCCCTACAAAGACACTCTCTCACAGATCAACTTATGGATTATATCAGATAAATATAAAATTCAGTAAAATTGAAACTATCAGACTACCTCATTCAGTCGCTCCTCTGCTTCTCGTTTAGATAATGACTGGCACAAATTGCATCAATTACTTGATTTGCATCTTAAATAGAAACAGAAACCATAAAAGTAGAAAGTAACAACTTCTTAAATATTTCATCAAATCAATAATGAGAAAATAGAACATAATAACATCTGTAACAAACATGAGCTGTTAGCATGCCATCCATTCTCAAGATCGCGTATGGGTTGATGAGTGGTAGATTTACACTCATTTGAGGCCTAATAGCTCAACAATTAGTGTCCTCAATGCCTAATTATGTCCTATTCTAATTATATTTTGATGATTGCAGCTATGAAGGCTAATGGACAAGGCAAGGATGAATGTTTGAAAGAATGACCAAAATTGTAAGAAGTGCAAACTATACATTGATGATCGCCAAACAAGAAAAGTGGATCGCCTAGTGAGCAGGACCTCGCCCAAAGTGACAGTGCACAACACTTGTGTTTATCAAGGCAGGTCGGCGAACTCCAAACGGAAAGGCGACTCGCCAAATGAGAAAGGGCGAACAGGTTGACCATCGCCGAAGGTGACAGTACAAGGAGAAAAAGTGAAGGCTCGAAAGGCGAACTAAGGTGGTACTCAGCGATACGTCGAATATGAAAGGCGGATTTGAATGAGCTCGCCAACTGAGGTTCAAACACCTGAAACTTAGAGCAAGAAAAGGCGAGCTGAAGAGCATAGAGCGATTCGTCCAACATGATTGGCAAGCCCGACTAATGTCGCCCAATGGATCATGTAGTGAGTTTTGGCCCAGATCTTGGGGAAATTATAAATAGCCCAAAGGAGAGAGAAATTGGAGGTCAGAGAATTTACGTGAGAAAGGAGAGTTTGAGTGTAAAAAAAATTGAAGAGAGAGAAACACTTTATCTTGTGAAGAACACTTTCTAGTTTTTGGGGTTTTCAACTTTGCTTTTGAAATTGACAAATTGAAGTTGAATTTTAAAGTGAGTTTGCTTGTAATTGCTTAATTTCATGTTACCCATGGCTATTTTCATGAAAGGTATAATTTCTTTGTTTTTGTGATGGGTGGCTAAATCCCCAAGATCTAGGGGTGCAATTATGAGGTTGGGTGTTGATCTAATGTAGTGGGTATTGTGTTATGCTCTGTTTTATTGGTATTCATACATGAATTTGGGCTAATTAGCATGGGGTTAACTTATGGGTTAAGGTTGCAGACTTAATTCCTACTTCCGATCTCTGGTCGATGCTCAAAAGAGATTGATTGGAGTGGATAATTAGTCTGATACTAGCAATTTAGGTTTGATGTATGTAACTTGCTTGAAAATAGAGGTTATGGGTCGAATCTATTTGCCCTATTTCTGCATCGAAAGAGAGAATAGAGTAAGGTATTGGGTTGTTTAGTATAGCATATAGATGAGACCGAAAGGAGATTCTATGCAAGGATGCTATGAGATCGAAAGAAGATTGACATCATTGAAGATGACCTAGCCTATTCATGAATGTTCATCACTATAGAGCAACACAATTACCCCTGTGTGACATTGATTTCCAATCCTTGCACCCCTAAATTGCTTGTTAATTCTTAAATTTTCCAAAATTTTAGTTTAATTGTGACCATTGATAACCAAATGTTTTTGTTAAATTGGTGGAATCATCCACCCACTAGTTTTTACTATTACAAATCAATGATTTTATAATCCAAGTTTCATAATAGAATTCTCTACGATATACCATTCTCTATGGGATTCGACCCCGACTCTTAGTTTGGTATTTTTATTGACGACAACCATTGTCTCTTTTAATTGGTTTTAAAGAGTATGGAGAGGATGGAGCTTGAGAATTTTCACCGTTTTCTCTGCAATTCTTGTTCATCTATTCTCGCATTCTTGACATAGCCTTCATTTTTTAATCACTAGTCCAAACCAATATAGGACCTAGTCAAGTTGAAATTAAGAAATTGTGTTGCTATGGCTCATGCAAAAGATGTTACCATAAATGAGATAACAAATTGAAGATACTTCCAACATCTTGACTAGTTTGCCTAATTTTTCTCCTTAATATTCCACAACAATAGCGATAGTAGCGGTCTATTTTTATTTGCAGCATCTGTCTGATTTAAAGATGTTGGCTAAAGAGGTTCAATAAGGCCACTACAGGGTAGGGATGTGAGTGGATCAGACTCAAAGAAAAGAAGAAGCTGGCCACAAGCATGAATAAAGGAGATTAGACAGAAATCTGACCTACCTAGGAGATAGATAGTTTTGTTTAATTTAGAAAGGGTGGCGGGATGGGAGCCTAATCTTATATGCAAGTCAAAGTATACCGATAGCTCCTATGGAAGATTTTCTAATAACATGGAATACTTACGGGGCAAAAAGAAGAATGTTATCTAGAGGGCTATTTTACCTAAGAATGTTTCAAAATAAAAACCGGAGAGCGGGGAGAGGTGAGAAGAATAGCAGCATACAATTACAAAGTAGGTTACTATTTTATGCAACTAGTTTTCCAACCTTAGCACATAATGATGCATGTTCCTTTCCAACTGATACCACCTTTTTCCTTAAAGCTTCTAACTTTCCCAATACCTGCAAAAGTGTAGTTACTTAGATGTAAGACATGAGAGGGACAAACCAAAAATATTGAAATAAATATCTAGGGTAGAGAAGAAAAGGAAAAAAATGGATACACATCTTCTTGTTTTTTTTTCTTTTTTGAGAAGGAAAAAAAGATGATAGTTCTATTGATAGGAAAAGACAAAAAAAAGCCATACAAGAACGGAGAAAAAAATGATGTACCACTAAATGTTGACACCTCAATTCACCAGAAAAATCACAGAGTTACATACATTAGTTTCTCTTCTCAACCAATTAACTCAAAATTAGCACGGTGCCTGCATTACGTCCCAAATGCTGAACAAAATGTAATAAAGATAAACTTCAGATAAATTTAGAGTTTCAACAGTTGAACCTTTCATTAAAACATGCAAGAAATGAAAACCATAAACCTCCTGAGAGGGGTTGAGGATATCTAAAATGCTAGTTTCAATGAATATTGAAACATAAATCCAGACCCTGAAAATTACTCCATCAAACTGAAGGACCCAACAGAATCATTTCATGTCTGTCAAATATACGTGTCAAATAACTTCACAAACTCAAAGCTTTACTTAGATTAGCTAAAAACGACATAAAACACAACAAACCCCAAGATATATGCTCCTAGCATTGATCCTTTTTTTCTTCTTTACTATCTTTTAATTTTCAGGACAGAGACATTTAAGACTTCCAATTTAACTACATGTACTTTTCTGAAGAGTCAAAAAATCATTTTTCAAAATTCAAAGCTATTTCCCTGCAGGAAAAGTTACTGATGACCTAAATTTCCCTGAAATACAATTATTTGGAACAAGATACTAGAGTGATTGAAAGTTACATCTTCATAGTTTCCATCTCCGAGCGTTAACTCAATCAAAGATCGTTCATAAGGGTGCAAATATTTTTTTTTTGGGAAGTTCTCTTTGTATGTCCTCAAGGGCACAGCCAACTCCTGCATATACAAAATGAATGATAAATGTAAATTCTGTTTCGTATGAGAATATCAAAATTATAGATGTATCCTCCAATGAGAAGCATTAGTCTGTTTGAGAATCTCACCTTCATTAATGCATCAAGTTGTTTTGCGCCTTTATTTCTCTCACGTTTTGCAGCATTGGCAATGCCTGTTAAACATTTTAACTAAATGCGATAATTCCTTTCATCTGTGCATGCTTGAGTCAAGTACAAGAATTGATACTACAATGATGAGGTGGAAGTAAAAAGTACATAGATGCAGAACACGAGATTACCCTTTGTAGGCGAGACCCTCTTTGCTTTCCTCAGTGCTGAATGTAGAATATCTACAGACGGCATTACCATGGGTAATTTTTGAAATGCACCTACATTTTCTACCTTAGGTGTCATTTTTTCCTACAAAAAAATGAGTAGTCGCATTCACTTTCCATGTGAACAATAAAAGAAGAGCATTCATTCATAGAACAGGACAGATGTAATTCATAGTAAGTATCCAACTATAAAAATTAATTCAAATGGTAATAGAAATCTAAAAATGAAAGTAAAGGAGTAGCTATACTTTGTTTTCTTGTTGGTTCTGTGGATTTGATACATAGCTTCCTTTAACAATTGCATACGTAGTAGTTTGCATTTGCTTACAGAAACATGACATTGGATACATAACACGCACAGGAACCAAGTACAGACCTGCACCCCGCAACGACACATTTGTTATTGGAGAAATAGACCAAACAAAAAGTTCAATCATCAAATCTGTACCAAAATTCATGCTATTTCAAAATCTCGTGTTAGACCAATATAAGTACATAGGGAGACTATATAGAGAAATCAAATTGTCTCCAAAGTGCACGGAGTAAAAACAATCCGGAAAAAAATTGTGTTTTAGGTTTAATTCACTGCATTGAAAAACACAAAACAGTACCTTTGGAAAGCTTGGACCGGCCGAAAAACAGTGATGAGGACGGAACTTGCCATAGCTGAAGAAGACCTGAAGTCCCGCTCATATCTCTCTTAGCTCTGAGGCAACATGTGAAAACTAAAGCATATTTATTTATTGATTTTTTTAGCAAAATGTAAGGACTACATTAGACATTAATAAACAAACTAACAAATTCAGAGCACTTACTCATAATCTTAAACATGATTAATGCTACACAAATTGAAGCTAGACAACTTTAAATGCTAGAAATCATCTACCATTACACAATAATAAAACTATCAACAATCTTGAAGTATGATACTTAACAGAGAAAACCAAGGGGGTAAATCTTACACTTCAACTATTGAGCTCGTTTAATCACATCAAACAAATAGTCGAGACTTATCATGAAGATAAACTTCATTTAACATGATCAAATAGAATGTAGATGCTTAGTACACTCACATGGTCAGGAAACAAAAAAAATCATGGAAAGGATGAGAGGTTTTAGCATCGAGGCTGTGGATCATGGAAACAAGCGAGTTATAATAACACCACGCCTTGAAGTCAAAAGAAACAAAACAATAACAACACTCAGGTATGTAAAAGCAGAAATTATATTTATCCATAGCATGAGATTGAGCTAATATTAATGAGAGTCTATCCTAATGAAAAAACGATAGAGAGGACAACCAATCGGACTTATACAGATAGCACATTCAAAGTTGAAACCAATCAAACAGTACATCATTTCGAGCAAAACAAGACGGAGATTCAACAAGCCTTAAATACCCTATTGAACCAGCGAATCTAACGACTAACATCTTAATACCAAAGAAGCTTTATCAAAGCTTGATTCATGCGCCCAGAAATTCACAAGAACGACAGTAAAGAAAGCAGCAATACGAGGAACCAAATGCACTTAATAGTAGGACCTGTAGTAAAGCTCGGACATACAACACACCATACCGAAATAGAATGTAAGAAGGGGCGGGATTACCTTCTTCGGAGCAGCGTTCCGGGACAGATACGAGCTTGATTTCGACTTTTCCACCACACGAATTCAAAGCTCGAACAGCACACCTGGACGATTCTCGAAGGTTCTCGTATGAACGGATAATGAGAGAGGGAGAGGACGACGCGGTTCGGGTCGATTTGGTCGCTGGGCTTCGCGGTTGAGTTTCTGGGTTTGCAGATGGGTCGCGATGATTTCTGCCGGGTTCGGGTCTTGCGGAGAAGAAGACGCTGGTACAGGGGTGGGATCGGGTATTGTTGCTGTTTGGTGGGCTGGAAATGGTGTTGGGCTGCTAGATTGGCCCAAAAATTGGTCTTTTAAAAATGAGTTAGAACAAAATGGTTAGGTTTTGAATTGAGGATTTGGCCAATGGATTGTAATTTTGACTAAGTAAATTTTATAATTTAGCCAATTGAGTTAATTAGCAAATTCGGCTACAATTCAAATAGGACGAATTAATATAATTAATTTACGAGCTTCTTAATCTTAATGAAATAAAATAATTAACTTAATTGTAAACTAATGATTTAAAATATAAACTATTATATAACTAAACTAATTAACCAAATATTTAACTAAAACAAAATCTTTTTGAGACGGTTTTTGAATATTCATAAACTATACTAATTATATACAAAATTATATAAAACATATATATTATTTAAAAATTATAAAAATGACCAAATTATTTAAAATAACTTGCAAACTATTATTTATTTTTTTTAATTTTATAAAACTAATCATTTTAAATCATTTGAAATTGAAGAGGCTCGATGATTAATCTATATTGTGGAGGTCCAAAATTGGGTGTCAACAACTGTCCCTCGTTTGACTTGGATTGATGAAAAAAATTCGAGGCAAATGAAATTGACGAATCCAATTTTGACCGACCACATCTTCATCTCTTAAAAAAGGAATTTGGTACGGACTTTAGGAATAATGGCCGAACCTCGGAAATGGATTTTCCTACATATCTCAGGCTATATGAGAATTCAGGCCACTTGTAGTTAGATACGCTTGATTTCACGCACGATTCTGAAAGACTTCAAAAGCTATCCCGATATCGAATTATGAAGAAATTAGGATGCTCAGGAATAATATTTAAGAGAGAATGTTGGAAATACAACCGAGTTTTCAACACTGATCCCGCCTACATATCCTTAAACTCAAGGAATCAGGTTGTTTGTAGTTCGACTCGATCGATTGAAAAGGAAATCTATTATGCTAGATAACCTTCGGTTCTGAAAGAGTGACAAATGAGTTGAGCTATGGAAAAGAGGCTTGCAACCTCTTAGCCATGAATGTGGTGCACTTCACACCCATAAGTAAGAACTTACATGGACATAATTTCCAAAACTCTTTGTGTATTGCCACTCTGATTGGAAATTTGCTTCCGGTGAAAACTAAAAAAATTTGGATGTGAAACTGAAACCAATAAACCGAAAGAAAAATCCACATGCCTTCTGATAGGGGTGTGGTTTGATTGTGGTAGAAGTCGTTCCTCAACTCGCGTCCTAAGAGTTTGATACTTCTCTTCGGACTATGTCACAGTTTGCTCCTAAAAAAAAGTTTCATGTTGTGTTGCATCCTTGTTGATGTCGTCCGCACCTGTGGTTTGATTTGAGAATTCATCCTCTTAAATGCTCTCGACAAAGATTGAGATAAAACTCATTAGCATAAAATGTAATTCAAATGGAGAGATAGCGTCTTTTACCATGTTGACACTTAGTCTCTCTCCTTGAACATTTAACGTCAGCTTCTTCAGCTTGACGTTAGGCCAATAAAGCTTTTATTTCATATTTACAATATAATTCTTCAATGTACTCTTTCTTTGATATCGAAGTAATAAAATATAGACTGATGTAATATGTTGATGGCTCTCTTGATGACGTTCTTGCAAATGAAAATAATGATGATTTTTCATTGGTAAGATGACGATAATCTATTGGTAGGATAATTCTGATCCATTGATAGGACAATACTGCTACATGATAAGATGATGATGATGCTCCATCGATAGGATGATGATGTTGATGCTCCATTGATAAGATAATGATTCTTCATTGATAGGATGACGATAATCCATTAGTAGGATAATGCCAATCCATTATAGGATAATGATGATGCTCCATCGATAGGATGATGATGTTCATGTTCTATTGATAAGATAATGATTCTTCATTGATAGGATGACGATAATCCATTGGTAGGATAATGTTGATCCATTGATAGGATAATGTTGTTACATGATAGGATGATGATGATGCTCCATCGATAGGATGATGATGATGCTCCATCGATAGGATGATGATGTTGATGCTCTATTTGTAGGATAACGATGCTTCATTGATAGGATGACGATAATTTATTGGTAGAGTGATGTTGATCCATTGGTAGGATGATGTTGTTGCTCCATCGATAGGATAATGATGATGCTGATGAAGATTCGTCGGTAGGATAATGTTGATCCATTGGTAGGATAATGTTGATGATCCATTGGTAGGATAATGCTGATCCATTGGTAGGATGATGATGATGATGGTGAAGATCCGTCGGTAGGATAATGTTGATCCATTGGTAGGATAATGTTGATGATCCATTGGTAGGATAATGTTGATCCATTGATAGGATAATGATAATGAAGATCCGTCGGTAGGATGATATTGATCCATTGATAGGATGATGCTGATCCATTGGTAGGATAATGCTGATCCATTGGTAGGATAATGACAATGAAGATCCGTCGGTAGGATAATGATATTCCATTGATAAAATAACGATGATGTCCCTCTGGGTGATGGTATTATCTCATTTGATAATACTCTAATAATGTCCATCCGGGTGGTAAAGACGATGTCCCTCTGGGTAGTTCACATTACCGCGTCTGATATCGACGGGATTTGTGAATATTCTCCAAATGTTCTTGATGCTGAAAAATGTAATCTCGTGTCATCGAAGATGTTTGTATATGTTGAGAGTGATGCTTTCACTTGTTCCTATTTTGAACACTTTGTTTTCGTTGTGACTCATGTTTTACTGGGAATTTAAACAATTTGTTGTTGCTCGTATTCTGAACTCTTTCTTTTTCTTCTAAAAAACTTCAATAACTTTCCTGCATCCACAGAAAAGTTGTCAATTTTGGGGAGCTCCTCGCCCTTTTGACTTCTCTATATTCGTTGAATGGAGGAATATGATGAACTTGAGACAATTTTATGGACCTGCATCCATAAAAAAATTGTTAGTTTTTAAAACAAACTGATCTGTGTTGACTTCTTCAATCGCTAGCTCCTTGTCTTGCTATCTTCAGTTGATCACTCTGATCTCTTGCTTCTTGATAGACAAGACAAAACATGTTATACAAAAATATTTGAAACATGTAGATAAAATCTTTAAGAAAAAGGTTTTCATAAAGCTGTAATTGAAAAAGGTAACTGCCAAGTGTCATGTCACGTCAAGCTTAAATGAACGTCCTTGGTTCGAAACTTTGGTGTGTCCGATAGCTTGTTCTAGAGAATTCAAAAATCCTTAAAGCTTGGGAAATTTCTGACATGGTCCTTCCGAAATCTACTATAATCGAGAAGTTTTGTAGTTGACTCTGAAATCCAACGATGCGGGAGATTGTTGAAGTTGACTATGAACTTTAACGATGCCAGAGATCATTTGAAGTTAGTTTTAAACTTCTAATCATGCTCGAAATATTCAAAATTGATTACAAACTTCTAGTGATGCTTGAAGAAATTTTTAAGGCCATCCTAAAAATTTCTATTCAGTTAGATGTCTAAGAGTATCTCGAACTGTTAATATATGACTTGTAGAATTTTTGAGACCCTCTCAAAAATTATGTCCCAGTTGCAACTCTCAATGTATCTTCAGTCTCGACTTGTTGGAGAGATCCTCTTCTTGAGAATTTTTGAGTCCCTCTAAAAAATTATGTCCCAATTTCTATTGTAAAGAAAAATAGAAATCTTACGGGAAATATGACTGAGTCGTTGTGGGGCCTACGTATCTTGTTGAGGCATGAATCAGGTCAAACGTAGTTCCCCCTCGAAGATTAACAGAAAATAGGAAATTAAATGAGGAAACGATCGAGGCCGACATAGGCCGCCTACGTATCTCATTCTTTAGAATTCAGGTCTAACGTAGTTCAAGTAAAAAATAAAACACATTAAAAGGGACAAAGGGGTGACCGAGGCTGACATAAACCGCCTACGTATCTCATTCTCGAGAATTCAGGTCAGACGTAGTTCATTACAAGAGATAATTTTTTAACTACAGAACATAAGATGATTACAGACAAACAATACAATTACAGGGAAAGAAATAAAAGAAACTATGAATCTTCAAATATAATAGCTTTTGATAGCATCTGCGTCGAGTGGAAACTTGAGATGAATGTCTATGTTCGACTACGACATGTTATCAAACAACTGTATCGATGCATTGTCCAAGCAAGCTGGTGAGATCTCTTTTCCGAGCTTCTCTCAGATGGACCCTGATTCTGACTTCTTGGACACATTCACCATTTTCTGGATTAACAACTTCTGTCTCATCTAGATTCTGGATTAACAACTTTTGTCTCATCCAAATTCGACTTATCCTGATTCTCAAACTGTTTTAATACTTTGACAAGGTGTTCGAATGTCATGTCATACTCTTCAAACTCATCTTCATCTACCTCATTTTTTTCATTCAGCTTGTGACATGACATGATATTGACAGGTTTTAAAAAAAATTACTGAAACAAAAAACAAAAAATGTTAGATAGAAAAAATTAAAGCAACCAAAAAAAATTCGCAATAGAAGAGGCTTTCATTGAAAATAAGGAAATACGAACTTTGGCCATGACCATGGATCATTTTGCCTTTTTCAAAACATTACGAGGGAAACTAAAACATAATCAGTTAAAATGACATAAAAGGTGGGTTCCAGGACTCATTCGGACTACCACCAATTTTAGAAACAGCATAAGATTCATCTTTGTCTATCAAGATGAGCGAGGAATCAGGAGCGGAGCGGAAGTCTAATTAAGAACTTGCTCCATTGGCTCAGCGTCTCGTATGCTCGATGTCTCAATCAATTCCTCCAGCCCAACATCAACTTCCTTAGAAAGATCCCCTGTTCCTTCTCCGAGACTGTCATCATTGGCATATTCCTCTACCAGAAAAGACTGATACGAATGAATCAAAGCCTTTGGTGATACACAATTAATTCCTTTCTTGTTCTGACCTTTTCTTGGTACTAACACAAAAGCTTGATGGGGTGTCATGATCACAAAATTGAGTTTCTCACTCATGCTTAGAGAAGCTACAACTTTCTCAAGGTTGTCAGGATTGGTTGAGATTATAACTTTCTCCACATTCAAATCTTCTTCGACTTCAATCATATTAATAGTCACCCCTCCATGATTCGGCATGGGGTTACTATTGACATTAGGAGTGGCTGTCTGAAGGGTGACGACATTTTGATCTATCAAGTCTTGAATTTTATGCTTCAAGTTTATACAATCCTCAGTAGTATGCCCAGCACCTCCCGAATGGTAAGCACAATGAAGATCAGGTCTATAAAGCTTGGAGTTGACATTGATGTTTTTCGGATCATTGTCTGTATCAGGCCAGCTGATTTCAATCTCTCAAAAAGTTGTGTTCGGTTCTCAATCAAGAGAGTGAAGACTCTAGAAGGTTTCTTCTCAAAATTTGGGCGAGGAAGATGTTGCTTCCAATTGCTTACGCAAGTGTACGTGATCGCGCAAGTAATATAGTGGCCCTAAAAGAGTCAGATTATCGAACTCAAAAGACTTGTCGATTAATTATTTACTAAATTATAATAATTCTAATTATTTATTTAAGGAGAGGATTTCAAAATATGAATATATATTAACTAAACTAAAAATATATATAAAATAACTAAAAAAGTAATTAACTAAGAAAAGATAGATGTTTACACAATTCAAGTGATGTGCAAGAAAAGATCATGCTCCTTATATTCCACGTCATATCTCTCTATTCCTCTCCGGAGTTCAAAAGAAGACAATAAAATTATTTTAATTGTGGCCAAACATCAAAATAGTAATCACAAGAATATAAGAGCAACCAAGATGATAAAAAATTATGCTGAATCAAAATCACTAAACAATCATTTTGTAAGTAAATATAATCCAAGAACGAGAAGTTTAACTCCACATTGACATAGAGCAATTACAACGAATCATTAAAATAAAATAAATGAGAAGAAAAGATAAAACTCTAGATCAAAAGTTATTTTCTACATTGTATCCTCCTCTAATAATTATTATTGTTATGGACTATTTATAGATGTAGAAAGCCCTGTATAAAATAATTGAGTCCAAATCAAATTAGGAACCCAAAACCTATAAGGATTCCGCGTGAACAGAGACAACGTTCAACAATTGTTGTTGCCTTCAAATTCATATGACACGTGGCAAAGCTGCCTGCTTGATTTCCTTTTTCAATCTTTCATCTTTCATTCGTTTTAGCTCCAAACTTCTTCATCTTTACACCAATTTAATCCTACAAATAAAATATAATATTAAGCACAATCCATAAAATTCAGGCTAAAAAAGAATAGATATAAATACTAAATATGAGACAAATAATGATTTAAAATATGTATTTTTGGCCTCACATCAGAGGATTGCAATTATTTTATGGAGGTGGAGGTACTTGACGGTAGTTTGGAGGATTTTGGTAAGTTGGTGCTGGCGTTTGAAAATTTAGGTATAACTGGACTTGGTAATTTGGCTGTGGAGCTTGGTAATTTGGAGGGGTATTTTGGTACTATGGAGGTGGAGTTTGGTAACTTGATTGGATATTTAAACAATTAGCTGATGGAGCTTGGTAATTTGGAGGGGTATTTTGGTAATGTGGAGGTGGGGCTTGGTAATATGGAGGTGGGGTTTGGTAACCTGATTGAGTATAACGAACTGAGTATGAATTTTGTGGAGCTCGAGAATAACCTTTGTAAGGTGAGGATTTTCTGAAGTGTCTTTTTCCATCAGATGCGTAGGAAATAGAAGACACATCCTTTCTTTTCTTCTTCAACAATCCTGAAGATTCAGTTGGGGCGGCAACGCGAGAAATCTTTCCGGTTTTAAGCCCATCTTCGATAGTCTCACCTACCTTAACTATCTCCGTAAAATTTGCTCCAATGAGCAACATTATCCTATCATAATACTCCGGCTGTTGAATGCGTATGAACACTTCAATGATCTCTTTCTCACACATGAGAGGTTGAACCCTAGCAGCCTCTTTCCTCAATCTATAGGCATATTCACGGTAGCTTTCAGTGGAATTCTGTTTGATCTTCTCCAAAGAATATCGATCAGGAACGATATCCACATTGTAGGCGAACCGTTCGACGAAATCCTTAGCTAGTGCATTCCAGCTAGACCACTGCTTTATCTCATGAGAGGTAAACCATTCCAACGCTTCTCCGCTTAAAGTTAGGCTAAAGAGCCGCATCAACAAGGCTTCATTCCTGCCAACTCCTACGAGTTGGTCACAATAAGCTCTCAGATAAGCCAACGAATTTCCGGTTCCTCTAAAAGTGTCAAACTTTGTCACTTTGAACCCTTCTGAAAGGTCCAAGTTTGGATGGATGCACAAATCTTCGTAATTTAATCCAGCGACTTCTGAAGTATAATGCAATTCCTTCACGACTTTCATGATTTCTTCCTCTAAATTCTGTTTGGATGACTCTTCTTTAGCCCTCCACTATTTTTCTTGTTCCTCGTAATGATCAAGTTCGGAACAATTGGCATAAGGTTCGTGATGGATTGGGATTTGAAAGACAGCCTTTTGAGGTAAGGGTGGAGCGGTGGAATGATTCTAGGTATTTGGAGGGGCTTGGTAATTTTGGAGAAACGTCTGAGGGTTGGTATGCTGATTTTGGAGATGGGAAGAGGTTTGC
This sequence comes from Solanum etuberosum, assembly GCA_029582245.1. Taxonomy (NCBI): domain Eukaryota; kingdom Viridiplantae; phylum Streptophyta; class Magnoliopsida; order Solanales; family Solanaceae; genus Solanum; species Solanum etuberosum. The sequence goes on along the minus strand of JAJONR010005680.1, from coordinate 2,176 downwards.
AGATTGTTAACATTTTGGCTTTGAAGGGGAGGACAAGCTTGCGGGTTGGCATTTTGAGGATGAAGTGGCACTTGGTAAGAAACAGAGGCATGATGGGGATTTGGGGCAGTTAGGTCGATGGTGGAGGGAGTCTGATCAGGATTGGAGGGTGGGTTCTGAGCCTGTTCCGCATTTGAAGGAGGAAAGTAGAGTGGAGGTCTTCCATCCCCTGGAGTATTGAAAGCGAAAACTGGATTAGGAAAATTTCGCATTCTCTGCATTTCGACCCTCATTTCGGCAATCTGCTGCATCAACTACATAATTAATTCATTTTGATCAGTGGCGACGGGCTGAGCCATGACAACACCAGTCAGGCCAATCTCGTCATTGTTATCACCCATTACTGTCTTTCCTTTTTGTGAACTTTGATCGGGGAAGGAATCTTTGAGAGCCTTAGATCTTGTGAAATAAGGATGATCATCCAGTTTATCAACACGGATCAGTTCTAAGTATATGTAGAAGGAAAACAACTCAAAGGCAAATCTGTTAGTTTTAATTCCTAACAACATGATGCAAAATATCACATAGAAGGCATATAAACACATAAAAATTGCTTCGTTCGATGATAAACTAGCCCACGAATATAGGAGATGACTAAATAGACAGAAATTTGTCTATTTGATTTTGGAATTAGTGAATGAGAAAGTTTGTCTTGCGGAGAGACAAAGTCCTTTCATACTTCTGATTTTCGATTAAGACGAAGTTCCAATCTCCTTGCAAGAGTTGGAAACGATAAAATTTCTCAAAAATGGGGAGCGAACCTTGAAAGGCTACATACGTATCTCACGAGGAGAATTCAGGTCCTACGTAGTTCGACTTAACTTGAATCTCTTTTTGATTTGAGATGAAGAATCGACCTTTTTTCTGAGATAAGAGAGTAATATTTAAAAGTAAAATTTAGGTTTTGTTGAGAAACTAAAGACTCGAGGAGTATTTGGATGCACTTTCGATAGTGACTTGATATTTATGCTTAGGGGGTTCTAGAAAATTTCCAAAAAGAGTAGGCTAGAACATCTTCAAATAAAGCAACATATTCATACAAGCAGTTATAACACATAAACAGTTATTGTGCGTTCTAAACATATATGTGACCCTTTTGTGCCAAGGGTAGGCCTAATGATTTGAAGGATGTATACATCATTTGAAACATTCAATTACCCTAAAACCTGAATTTATACAAGTTTTACGAATAAACTGAATGAGGATACATAATAGGGAAAATGGGATACAAAATAATCAGTCCCGCGCAGGGGTATAATCCTAAACTATGCTTCCATGGAAGATCATTCGTTCTTGATTTTTTGTCATCTCCGGATGTCCATCCCTTCCGGTAGTAGCTTGTGAAAATTCTCCTTCGACTGAAAAAAACTATTAAAATATACTCCCAACCCCGAGGGACAATGATTTTTCAAATAGCATATACATACTTCAAATTTAACACATAAGTATGAATGTCCATTTAGGTCGTGGGGTGTTTTGGACTCAAGGTGGTCTTTCTAATGGGTCCAACACGCCTTGGGTGTTGGGTCATCTTAGGCCAATGCGCTACTTTTAAGGATTGGGCTTCGCTCTACACTAGTTTGACTAAGAGTGAGCTTTATTTGTAGTGGGTCGATGACCCAAGCGGACTACTTGGGCTGGGGCAGTTAGCGATCGTTGACCATCGAGTGGCCAACTATATTCGCCAGGGTACCCCGAGAACAATTTGGTCAACGAACGACTGCGGCCCGCATAATCGTCCTTTAAGTGGAAAATAAAAGAAATGTCATTTGACGGAATATATGTTATGCCATGAATGCAACCGTTTATACTAATTTAAACAAGTAAAACATAGATAAACAATTCAACAATTAATAATAAATAGCCAAATAATCAAATCATTATGGTTATAACTTAATTAAGTCCCCAGCAGAGTCGCCAAAAAGGGACTCTAATCACTTGTTGTAGCATCGGTGGGCGGTAGTGGTACCGCTAAAGATGGTGTCTTTTCTTTCTTCTTAGTGTAACAATTAAATCTGGTAGCTAGTAATTTAATTAGGTAATTAATTATTTTATCTCTCTTTTGAATTTGAAAAACACAACAGACCAACCTATATATATATATATATATATATATATATATATATATATATATATA
>JAJONR010005679.1:0-52169 GCA_029582245.1 Solanum etuberosum | reverse complement strand
GAGAAAATTTTGATCTTTGACAAAAGAGTCAGAGATAACCCTTTTTTACTGACGGTGGTGTTGGGCTAGTTTGCGCGCACCTTAACTATTTCATCGGATACTTGCTACCTCCCTCTAGCACAAGTAACTGGTAAGTCTTGTTCAAGGGTTAGGCAAATGGGAAGATATCACCTAGTGTTTTTTTCCCTCCCTGAGACTCATGATGTCGGAGATAAAACTTATTGTGTACCTAAAAAGAGTGGGTCTGTATAGAAGGACACCTCCTATCTTTACAACCATCGCTTCTAACTTGTGGAGACTCGTTCCCTTGTATATTGTTTCCATAAAGAACAAAAGAGTAGAAAAGTGAGGAGTATTCTCAAGTAACATATGTGTTAACAAAAAATCTAATTGGGAAGTTCATCTTGTGACAATATTGGAGGTTTTCTTTGGGCTATATTTTGAATTTTGAAGGAAAGGAGCTCCACTTTTCAACCCTCTAGCTTCTCCGGATAGTGAGTTAAAAGCTGGAAATTTCATTTTCTACATCCAATAGGTGACTATATCCAGCTGAAGAATCAGCCACACCATTTGCTTCTGTGGCAACTCCCTTGACAGTATTCACAATAAGTAAAGAGTCGTTTCCACCCAAATGTTTCTAATACCATATCAAGACACCATTTAAGCCCATAAGAAAGGGAAAAATCGTTTGTTCCATGGCCTAGTGGGACTACATATGCCATAATGATATCACCAGAAGAGTTCCTCACTATGCCACCTGCAGGTCTACGTTTTCCTTGTCTTCAACTGCCATCCCTCTTTAGTTTTACCTATCCTAGATCAGGTTTGGATAATTCTACATTGAGGTGAGTATTTCTCAATGTGTTTACAGATGTTGTTCCTTGAAAGAGTAGTTTAGATTCTGGAAATTTAATTTGAAAGCTGCTTTGCAAGGATTTGCAAGACGTTTAGAGGATTGTTCTCCAATTTATCTCAAGAAAACTGTCCAACATGAGCTTCTTTGACAGAAATTTCATGTTGTCACTGACGAAATTGATTAAATGAGTAAAGCCAATTCTATAATCAACTTCTTTTTTCTAGTTGCATGTAAAAAATGTTTATGCGAGGAGATAACAGACCAACTTCGATGAAAACTTTGAAGCATTTTGTTGTTGTAAGCATGTACCATTTTGTAACATTCTAAGTACTTGACTTGTTCCTTGAATAAAATTTTATCGCCTTCTTATTTGACCCTTGGCTTTCTACTTCCATCTAAGGAGAATAATTATCTAATCTTAGGGGATCCTTTCCTGCAGAACCTGCTATCAATGTAGATGGATGAGGATGAGGATGAACAGAGCAAAAGGTTTGAGACACATAATTATAACTACTCGTTACGACATCTGAAGACCATCAAGATCATTTACTTTCATGGAGCACCAAGTAAAAATGAGTCTATACGTCCATTGAAAAAATATTTGCTCAAGATTGCAACATTGCTAGAAAAGTTCATCATTGTTGTCAGATTAAGTTGGAGTGATGCATCTCAAGATTACGTTAAAATGGAACAGGAGTTACTGAGATTTCCAAGATCTTCTCCACACGCTTCAGTTGTATTTTCTTATGTTTGAAACTTGTTTCTAGCTGATAGACAAGGTTAGCACGCACTTGTCAATATTTTACGAGTTTAATAGATCATGTGTAAGCAACAATGTGTTTAATCTCCGGTTCTTGTGCTTCGACCAGTTATATTCATTATCGGCACTTTACTACCTACACACAGTTCATCTTTTCTACCTACAAGGCAGGTTCTTTTGGTTGCAAATTTCTTGAAAGACATATGGTCGTGATCTTCAGTTCCTATACATGACCAAACATGCTACTTCGTTGGTTAACACCAAGTCAGAAACAGTGCTCACCACATATCCCAACAGAACTCAGAAGTTAAGTATGCTTGGACGAGAGTAACAATGTGATGGTTGATCCCACTCGGATAATTTACAGAGCCTCGTGGCTGATTTGAGATTCGTCAATCTAGACAAGCAAATCATTTTACCACCTGATCTCTCCCAAAAGACGAATCAAGTATGTTGCATGTGTGCAAAATAACATTAAAGTGATGAAAACTATACCCTGACGAGGTCTGCTTGCTGCTTTTGTTTTACTGGTTAGCTTATAAACCTAAAATATGTTAAAACAAGGAAATGTGACATACTTAACAAATAACATGAAAATTATAGGACTGCATTTTACAACATCAAAGCATTCAAAGGTGGTGAGGAGGTTTTCTTCACCGTACTATTTTAATGAAATGATTCTCAAACTTAAATTTTCAGTATAAAAGCATGATAAGGATTAAGCAATATGAACTGAAATCACAAAACATTTAGAACAAGTTGTTACGAATTTGCTTTTTCAACTGCAGTTAATTTACTTTTACTACTTTATATTAGATAAGACTTAGTCAATTAGTTGTTAGTCATCTATTCCTATTATTTAGGAGTTAGTTAGTGAGTTAGGAATCTGCTAGTCGTGTGTTTACTGCTTTCTGTTTTCATTCCAGTCTTATAAATGAAATCTGAACAAATCAATAAAAATGTTCTTCTTCCGATATTCTCTTGACTCTCTACTTTCTAATAACTTGGACTTTTGAAATTTACCAACAATTGTTATCCAGAGCCTTTTTATCTTGCAGGATCTGTGAGTATTTCTGTGAGTGAGTGTTTCAAGTGACTCAAGCACCACAACTAGAAACAATAAAAGATCAACCATGGAAGAAAGCTCAAGTTTCTCAGCAATGACACCTCCTGTCTTCAATGGTGAAAATTTTGACATGTGGATAGTGCGGATGGAAACTTATCTCGAAGCTTTAGATCTTTGGGAGGCAATCGAGGAAGACTATGAATTTCTTCCACTACCTGGAAACCCAACAATGTCTCAACTCAAAAATCACAAGGACAACAAAATCAGAAAATCTAAGGCGAAGGCATGCCTTTTTTCAGCAGTTTCTTCAACAATCTTCACTCGTATTATGTCTCTAAAATCAGCAAAATCCATCTGGGATTTCTCAAGAAAGAATATGAAGGAGATGATTGTATCAAAGGTTTGCAAGTGTTGAATGTCATTAGAGACTTTGAATTACAGAAGATGAAAGAATCGGAAACCATCCAAGAATACTTTGTTAGGCTTATGAACATAGCAAATAGGGTAAGATTAATTGATTATGAGTTTAAAGACTCACGTATTGTTGAAAAGATTGTGTTTACTATACCAGAAATATTTGAAGCCACCACTACCAGTTTGGAGAACACCAAGGATCCGTCAAAAAATTACTTTGGCGGAATTATTGAATTTCTTGGAGGCTCAAGAAAAAAGAAGGGTTATGAGAGAAGATGGAATTATAGAAGGAGCGTTGGCGGCCAAGCATGAAGATAGTGGAACATACAAAAAGAAAAATAATAAGAAGAACTAGCAAAAAAATGGAGAAGGAGCAGCTCGCTACAACAACAAAAGCAAAGCAAGTAGCTTCAAAGGAAGCTATCCTCCTTGTTAGCATTGTGGAAAGAATGGACACGCAGCGTATAAGTATTGGTAAAGGCCGAATGTTAAGTGAAATAAGTGCAACCAACTCGGGCATGAAGCAATTGTAACACCTCGTTATTTGAAAGAAGCTAAAAATAGAAAGAACTAAATTGGAAATAGCAAAATCTGAAATTCTGCAAGTTATGCATAAGTTATGAGTTTAGGATCAACTTCAAACGACCATAAATTTCAGTACAAGATGAGTTAGGTGGCCCATGATATAAATTGAAAGGTCTTGGGATCCTCTTTCCAACGCCACCGAGTTTTCTAATTTTCGAGCTCGTATGAGAGAGATATGCCCATTTGAAGTTGGGCTGTCCAGTTAAGAAAAGTTACCCGGATTTAAGAGGGGTATTTTGGTCTTTTCCTTACCCTTTCAGATTTAAGCGAATTTTGGTAATACTTAGGGGTCTACACTTATTTGGTTCAGTTTACACAATCCTAATCTACGCTAGGGTTTTAGAAAGGAGTTCAAGAAGAGAAAAGAGGAGAAAAGTCAAGGCGTTCGTCAAGTTCTTGAGGTTTCGTTGCGGATTTCGCCAAGGGTTTGATCCCTAATAGGTAAGTGAATTCTCATAGTGTTGGGATCGTTCACCCACACGCCAATCATGTTATTTTCAGCGAAGTTTCGTTCTTAAAGTTAAAAAGTTTGAGTTCTTGATTAGTTTCTTGAAGTATTGTTTTCGTTCTTGAATTAGGATGGGTTTGATGATTTCTAGAGATAATCGTTTGGAGTTTAAGAGTTTTTTTGAGTAGATTCTTGTTTACTTTTGTTGGGTATTCGAATTTAAGTGATTGGGGAAGAAACCATTCGATTCTAAGGTGAATTGGGGTTAGAAAACGAGTAAGAAAATTCGTCGAAAAGTTTTGGGCAGGGGTTGGCGCGCCACACCAGTAGTGTGCCAGAAGTGGGGTTCTGTGGTTTTGGCTATGGGGCGCTGTGCCACTTAGTGCGCCCCAACTTCCCTTCTGTAGTTCAGGGTCTGGCACCCTGCGCCACTCAGTGCGCTAGGGTCGCCAGGTCCTCTACCCTTTCGACCTTCTTTTCGTACGAGTTCCCTCGAATCGTACCTATGTTTTCTAATTGATCTCTACACTCTAAATTACATCTAAACATCGAGAGATCATTCATAACATGAGATCATAGCCCTTGAATCCATAATTCAAATTCAAGGTATTGCTAAGAGTCAAGTCTAGAGAGTTCTTCGAGTCTTTTCAAAAAGTCTTTTACAATTGTTTTAACCTTGTTTTAAGACTTAAGCATTGAGTTTGAGGAAGAGTAAAGGCGAGTTCATTTTCTTTAAAATGATATATGGGAACTAAGTATTCCCAAGAGTAAATATTTTCACATTTAAGATGAGAGGAAACACCAATTTCCAAAAGAGTTTTCATGAGCAGTTTTAGTACCATCTCTTTTAAGAGAAATATTTTTGAGTAATAATCTCAAACCACAAAAAGAGTTATGTTTTTAAACATATGAGCTAGTTACATTTTTGGGAGTAGTATTGAGCACCGATATGGAGACGAGTTCAGATAACTCAAAGTCTCCATAAACCATGTAGCCAACATGGGTAGAAAGGGTCATACTTTTTAGATGATTCCTTAATGCTTTTTAGCATAGACTAGCGGATCCACTTAGTAGTAGGTTCTATACCCCGGCAAAGTATAGGACAGTTCTGGCAGCGTGGGGTAGACGTTGTATCATCACATAGCTCATAGTGATGGTTGTCGGTTGATACATCCAAACTTACACTTCAATTAAGAAGTATAAACGGTCGAAGTCAAGTTATAGAACTCAGCGTGAGTTGAGGTCGATCCCACAGAGAATTTCTTTACAGAAATAGTTTCACTGTCGCGTTTATCCAAATGTTGTTAATATTTCCTAGAGAAAGCAATGGCGAAATGTAAAATGGGTTTGATTGTCAGGTTCAGGTAACCAATATTGTTAAAATCTTTAGATTAACACAATTAATAGAATTTTAACTTCAAGGTTGTGATGATTAATGAATGAAACCAGTGTTGTGTTTCCCATAACGTTACATCTAGTGTTTATTAATGAATGAGTTTCAGGTAATTCATTCTTTGCAAATTACAGGTGAGTTAGGTGTATCTAACACTTCTCAGTCTTCTTAGATAACTTTCCACTCAAATTATCTCGGTCTTAGAGTGTTATTCAATTTTACCCTCGCAGAGTTTAGTGTCAAAGTTCTCTTCTCTCGAACTCGAACTCAAACTTTCACTCCAATTCAACAGTTCAACTCAACTTTTTCCTAACTATCGATTTTCTCTCGAACAATTGACAGATACAGGCACATTAATGCGTGCACCCATTAGAACAAATGAATAATGAAAGTTGAGTTATATATTGCACATATGAATTACATTCTGCTTGTTTGACAATTCCACACTTAGATTTCAGTCATAGTTCCCACAACCCTAGTTGTGGTGTTTAGCCACTCATGCTTTCAAACAAATAAGCAAAGATAATTAATGAATGCATTAAGAGAAATCACTTACAACGATTTGCAGATTCAAAGAACAATTGATATTCAAAAACCAAAGCAAACTTCAATTCTCGATTCAATGTTAATCGATCAAAAACCAAAAGAGAATATTTAGAAAGTAGTCGCTCGTTCCAAATATCACCAGATAAGACAAAATTACGACCTAATTAATTCAAATAGTCAGTCTAAAAATAGTCCTACTCGAAGTAGGACTAAATTTTTGGGGCTTATCACGGACAGTACGACGACTCGTCAAGGGCTTCACGGTCCGTGAAGCCCTCTGTGGTCCTTACTTGGAAATCTTAAAACATAGTTCTTAAGGCCTGTCCACTGGAAATTCATCACAGGCTGCATCACGGGCCGTTATGATGACCATGGTCCATCTGGGTGTCCGTGGTCTTTACTTGGCCAACTCACATTGCAACTCCTCGAGGTCTTCACTGGTTCATCTCTACGAGCAACATCACGGCTCGTCACGAGGACCACGATACGTCAGGGCCTCCGTGGTCCTTACTTAGCACTGCCAGAATTTAACTTCTCAAGCCCTGCACACTGGAATTCCATCACGATCTTCAGCACGATCCGTGAAAGAGGTAACGGTCCGCCATAGCTTCTGTAGTCCTTACTTGACCAAATTCACCAACTTCTTCTTATCATGTCTGCACTACTTCAACCTCACGAGCCTCCAGACGGCTCGTCATTATGACCACGGCCCGTCTGGGGCTCCGTAGTGCCTTTATCAGTACTTATTTTTGTTTCTTCTTTTTATCATCCGCAAAGAAAGACGCCCTCACCTTCTCTGGTGTCAGTTTTACCTGTTCAAGCATTATCAAACACATCATATCCACATAAATGCACCTGATTCTAGCTATAATACTTAGTTTTGAGCATCAAATATGCCAAGATATCACGGCACATCAGCACTCTCAACTTAGAACCATTACTTGTCCTCAAGTAATGAGAAAAACAAAACATTTGACGCTTAAACCCCAAAATACAATACTAGCATGCAGCAGCCATCTCAACCTCAAGTCGTATCCAAAACCATCTATCTAACATGCAAGGATCAATTTATGACATCCCATTACTCACCGTCAACCATGCTTATGCCCTTACTGTCATCCAACACAATTTACTATCAAATGTAATCACAGTGTCCTCACACCAAAGAAGTCCCTCACACATGATAATTGGGACTAAGTTCTACGCTCACACTCCGAAAGAATTTCTAACACTAAGACAAAAGACCATAGACTTGCCCTTGCTTTCGACGCTCTATCTTTCAAACAACTGGAATAGGATCAATGTAGCACTTTATCGGCTTGTAACATAGGCTCAGTCTAGGGAATGTAATTTTTAGTTTTGTGAGTGACTAATACCTTGGTTGTCCAAAGTTTCATTCACACACAACTTTATTTGAGCGATTGCCTCCTTTTTCATTTCAGTACTTCCCAGCAGCCACTCTTTTTCTTTTTCTTTTTCTTTTGCTTCTTTTCGTTATATTTCCATTTTTTATTGCACAACACACTTAAATCAAGCGAGTATTTAGACTTTGTGCATTCACGCTGACTGAGTGGACCTTTTTTTTATACCTTTCCTTTCTGCTCGGGGTGTAATCACCCTCAACTTAGGCTTTTGGCCTAAGTTTTGGCATCGTATCTTCGGAGACCCAAGGATATGATATCAAGCGGGTAAGAACAAAATTAGTTTCAAGGCTCAAATCGGGTTCAAGGGTCATGCTTTTTATTTGGTGTTTTATTTTTGGATTTTAGTGGGCTTAGCGAAAAATGGCCTACTGATCCTTTCCTATCTAGTTATTCTTAGATTCTAGCAAGACTACTCAGGCAAGTTCTGGTTTCTGCACCTAGTGTTAGACTTCAAGCAAACCTTACACACACATGACACATGACTACATTTTCCAGTTTCTCAGTTAACCAATTTATGTTTCAGGTTAGCAATGTTCAACCCATAAGTACCTAGGATGTCATCTAAAGAGCCTAACAGTCAAACGTTCAGGTTAAGGACATATTTGTTGGTATTTCATACAAAAATAAGTTCAATCTCGGATGCTGCACATCTTAACACACAAAAACTTCACAAAAATTTTCAAAACACAACACAGACAATCACAACACATAGTCAACCCTAATACACGCAGGTTTCTCACCACCCCTCCCCAATCAAAAAAACTTTTCCCTCAAAGTCAATAAAGCAAAACTATACAGGGCATTAAGGAGGGGTCATACCTATGGCGCACTAGGCGCCGGTCATCGGATCAGTGTTGGCACCCTTATTAATGGGTGCACTCTCTGAAACATGCACTAGGTAAGATGGACTGACAGCACTAGAAGCTGGTATTGCACCGCTAGAAGCACCAGCCAACAATGCATCTCGCTGTTGCTGCTCAAGGGCTGCTTCTTCTCTAGTCTTTTTCCTCGAATCCTTGCATGCCTTCTTGTGTTGTTTCCTTTCCTCCTTAGAGAGGTTTTTCGGCTGCTCATTGTTAGACTCCCCGACCTTGTGTTTTCGCTTGCTGGATTTACCTTTTGGTAGTTCACCCCAGAAGTCATCAAGTACCTGAGTAGTAGGCGGCTCACTGAACAAGCTCATCAAGAACTCTGGTACAACTGGAGAAGGCACAGTGACTAGCTTCTTGGCTAGTTTAGCAATCGCAGCTTTCATCTCAGCTAACTATGTCTTCAACTCCTCCGCATTTACCGAACCGACAGCCTGTAATTGATTTTGTACATGGACCTCCAAACCATCCATCCTGTCTTTTAGAACCGCAAGCTCCATCCGCATCTCATTCTTTAGTCGCGTCTCCACAGCTAACACATCTAGATATACTACCTGAGGTAGTCTAAGTACAATCTGATCGACCATGGCCTTGGTCTGCCGCTGATCTGCAACTAATCTCTCAAAGATCATAGTAGGTATACTAACGAAGGTACCTGTTGCCTGGGAATCTAAGGCTGGTGGTGGTGATGTACCGAAATCTGGTTGCGAACCTGCACCCTGCTCACTACTGTCCTCAACTTGTGGTGTGTCAACCAGTGTGTGCGGTACTACTGCTAGTGGTCCCACCAGTGCAGATTTAGAACCAAAGAGATGATTCGCAACATCCTTGATTTTAGATGCTGCGGTGATCCTGTGTGCCTCAATCCATCTGTCTACTAGCTTATTTGGAGGAATATTGGCTTGCAGACACAGTTTCCCTATCAGATAGGGAAATGGTAACCCGGCCCTTTCATTAAGTGCTTTGTTCCACATTTCTGTGGGGATGATACGACCTACATTGACTGGTTAACGAGCCATGAGGCAAGGAACCAGTGATGCGAGGGACGGTGATAAGGTGTTATCATTTGTTGTAGGCCGCAACTGTGCATGAACAACAACCCACCAAACCTTAGCCGGAATGACAGCGATGCCTTAGTAATCTGCATCTGTTCCCCTGCTACCCATGGTGCATTCTCACCCTCTGAATCAATCCACCGCATGACCCGCTCTCTCGAAGTCGGATCCTCCATCTCAGTCTCACTCGTCACAGGATGATGTTTACCTTCAAAAAGTGTAACTGAAGCTGGTGATGTGTACTATGGACCATGTAGCATCTTGTTGATCGTGGCTTCAGAGATATCCATTGATTTTCCTCTCACTACTATAGAGTTGAGTGGTCCCATGTGTTGGAAAACGCTTTCTGCCCACTCTTTGTAGTTTTAGTGTCGACAACAAAATTCATCAGAGTAGCTGCATATGAAGCATAAAATTCTCGAGTAATGTGGCGGGAGAACTCCCTATGTGAGTTGTTCATCCATCCAAATTGATGCATCTGGAATATTCTGTAGATGTCTGGAAATGCTTGGATATCCGATGCCACTACTCTAGCCTCAGTTATGACTGGCCGATTAGTAAAACCGTCTTGGACACGATCCCATTCTTGAAAAACTCCTGCGCATAATCCACATAGAACGATAACAGACAATTAATTGTTGTCTCACCACTAGGTCAGATTCATATAGATGAACAAATTGAATCCTTGCAGCGTCGGTGCTGGCATCATCATCTTCTTCTTGAGCATCTACTTCTTTCTGCGCCCCCGTTTCAGCTTCTGCTCCTACTTCAGGTGGAGGTGCAGCTGCATTCTCTTGAGAGCCGCTAACAGACTCTTCACCACTACCTAAGCCGCTACTAGAACCGCTACCAGATTCTTCACTGCTCCCAAAACCACTGCCAAATGCCTCACCACTCCCGGATTCACTTCCTTCCTCTTCAGATTGGGAAGGAGTGTCATGAAGAATATCCCTCGCTGTTCGTGATCTAGTAGCTCGAGGGGAGTGCTCCTCAATTATTGTATTTACCCGAACCTCCGAGCTACAAGACTCTGCTACATTATCACTATGAGTTGGTGAAGGAGGTGGTGAGGTATGCAGTTGTGCAGTATTTCTACGTGGCCCCATGGTACCTGAGAAAAATCAAACAGATTAATAATCGAAACAAGCCAAATGACACACTAACGGGTACTCAAACTTCCCCTGTGTATTTACAACGTGACACCTTGCCTTAAGAATGTCATCACCCAATCTATTATTGGGAAGGGCCATGTAATCAAAAAGAAGAACTAGACTAAATACAAAGAAAAGAAAATCTTTTTTTTATACGGAGGCCAACACGGACCGTGGTGTATACCACGGGCCGTGGAAGCCATCGTGAACAAGAAACAGTGCATTGGTTCAGCAGGGGACTACACTGGTTATCGTTCACGGAGGCCTTCACGGTCTGTGAAGTGAACCACGGTCCGTGAGATCCCTCGTGAACTTAACCATTGAGTCTCTTATTTGCTAAGTGTGGACCACGAGTGGCTTCACGGCTCGTGGTTTCCTTCACGGTCCGTGAAGCCCATCGTGGACTTACACTTGCAATTTCTTTCAGTGACTTCTCACCTCGTACACGCACTATGTCGTATTTCATCAATTAGCAGCACACAATGATAGTTTATGAAGGATATTCGCACATAGATGAAATTAATCTATCGAATCTCACAACCCATGACCTAACTAAGAGCAAACTTTTCACAATTGAAGCATACCCACATACAAACATTTAGCTTTTCTCAACTTCGATATGGTATAACTGCAAAAATCCCATGCACATCATTTACTTACGCAATTAGGACTCAAATTTATGCTCAGGGTATCATCTATCACTAACCCTTACACAAATTGAACATACCCACAACAAAAATTTCCGAATTCACCCAATTTCAACAAACCCACAATGATTAATTACTACAACTGATAATTCATCACTAATAATGTCAAAATTCGAGCAAATGAGAGTAGTTCTAACTTTTCTTTGGATAAGATCAAACTTATAACAAGTAGATATAAGAACTTACTTCAAATTTGTCCAAATTTTTGTTCAATAGGGAAAAGGATGAACTTCACGTTGATATCTTGACACTAGAGAAATAGGGTTTCAAATTTTTGACTTATTTAGGAGTTATGGTGTATGAATAACCGTTTAATAGTGCTCTAAACCGTTACAAATGAGAGAGAAGAGGAAGAAATCTTACATTTGGCGCTTTAGGGATTATATAAGACGTTTAAAATCTTTTAATTTGACGCGAGGCGGGTCAGATCAGCTGGCACTGCTTGACTAACTGTGACGGACCGTGATGAAGCTCATGAAGAGCACCACGGTCCGTGGGAGTGCACATGAACATCACTCGGGGGAGAAACCTAACCCGAGGTTCACGAGAGGCTAAACGGTCTGTCTCAGGTCAAACAGACCGTAAACCCTTCCGTGAACCTTATGGGAGCATTTCTAGTAGGTCCCCTTTAGGGTGCTAGTGATTGAGACGGACCGTGAAGTTGCCCGTGAAGAACACCACATCCCGTGGGACTTCCCGTAAAGGGCTTCCTAAACCCAGTTCCTCACTTCTTTGTTCAATTCTTTCCTGCACACACCAACACACAGTGACACTATAAAATCAATAATAATAAAAAAATTCTAAAATAAAAAACTACCTATTACATTTACAATCATGGGTTTCCTCCTAAGCAACGCACAATTTAACGTTCCGGGGCGACGCAGGTTACTTGATTACTCAGACTTCATCAAGTTTGCATTCCTCCACTATTTTCACTTTCTCTAGGACTCCCAAGTATGCCTTGATTCCCTGACCATTGGATTTGAACCTCTCGCCTTTGTCATTCTCAAGCTCAATAGCACCCCATTGAAATACCTGAGTTACCTTGAATGGCCCAGACCATTTGGATCTCAGTTTCCCATGAAATAGACGAAGCCTGGAGTTGAAAAGCACCACCAAATCACCAGGACTGAAGGTCCTTTTCTCAATATGCTTATCATGATACAACTTCATCCTTTCCTTGTACAGTGCAGACCTCTTATACGCTCTCAAGCGGAATTCATCCATCTCATTGATCTGATTTAGTCTTAGGTTCGCTGTTTCACTCCAACTGAGGTTCAACTTCTTTAATGCCCAGAGTGCCTTATGTTCCAGCTCGACATGTAAATGACATGCCTTTCCAAAAACCAATTGGTATGGAGACATACAAATGTATGTCTTGAAAGATGTCTGATATGCCTATAGAGCATCATCCAACTTTCTTGACCAATCTATCTTATCGGCATTCATTGTCTTTGCCAAAATGGCCTTGATCTCCCGATTCGATACTTCGACTTGGCCACTTGTTTTTGGATGATATGGTGTTGCCACCTTGTGCTGTTTAACCCCATATTTAGCCAAAAGTGCACTGAAAACTTTATTACAAAAGTGGGAGCCTCCATCACTGATAATCTCTCTCGGTGTACCAAACCTTGAGAATATGTTCTTCTTCAGAAAACCAGCAACGCTTTTACCATCATTTTCAGGCAGGGCTATGACCTCAACCCATTTGGACACATAGTCCACTGCCACCAGTATGTACTTTTTCCCATAAGAGCTCACAAATGGTCCCATGAAGTCAACTCCCCACACATCAAACAGTTCCACCTCCAAAATAGGTGTCATTGCCAATTTATGCCGAGGAGAGATGGCTCCTTGCCTCTGGAAGACATCACACCCCTTGACTAGATCAATTGAGTCTTGGTGGATTGTAGGCCAGTAGTACCCACTCTGAAGTACCTTATGGACTGTCTGGGCACCTCCATGATGACCACCTACTAGAGAGGAGTGACAGGCTTCTAAGATATGCAACATCTCAGCCTCAGGGATACATCGCCTGATTATGTTATCAACACACACACTGTACAAATATGGTTCATCCCAAAAATACTTTCCCACATCATGTAGGAATTTCTTCCTTTGCTGGAACGTTAGCCCATTAGGCATCAAATCGTGACAAGAAATTTAGCAAAGTCAGCAAACCAAGGAATGAGATCAAGAGTGGGGGTTAATACCTGCTCATTTGGGAATGAGTCATTTATGTCTAACTCAAGTTCCGCCTTCTTCTCTGCCTCCAACCTAGACAGGTGATCAGCCACCTGATTTTCACAACCCTTTCTGTCTTTGACTTCGAAGTCAAATTCTTGAAGCAACAACACCCATATTATCAACCTCGGCTTTGCATCTTTCTTCGCCATGAGATATCGCTGTGCTGCATGATCTGTGTGGACTATCACTCTAGTGCCCAGAAAGTATGCCCTGAACTTCTCAAATGCGTACACCACAGCCAGTAGTTCCTGTTTTGTAACAGTGTAGTTGCACTGTGCTCCATTTAGCAATTTGCTGGCATAGTAGATCGGGTGGAAGATCTTGTTGCGCTTCTGTCCCAACACAACTTCCAAGGCAGTACCACTTGCATCACACATTACCTCAAATGGATCCGACCAATCGGGCCAATGATCACTGGGGTAGAAACCAACTTTTTTTTCAGGCACTCAAAGGCTCTTAGGCATGCATCATCAAAGGCAAATGTCACTTCTTTCCCCAAAAGTTTGCACAAGGGATGCGTAATTTTCGAGAAATCCTTGATGAATCGCCTGTAAAATACTGCATGTCCTAAAAAGCTTCAAATACCTTTTACACAAATAGGTGGAGGCAACTTTTCAATCACCCCAATCTTCACTTTGTCTGCCTCCAATCCCTTCTGCGACACCTTACGGCCTAGGACTCTGCCTTCCTTGACCATGAAATGGCATTTCTCCTAGTTAAGCACCAAATTCGCCTCCTCGCATCGTTGTAGTGCCCTGCTAAGATTCAACAAACAATCATCAAATATGTCACCTACCATAGAAAAATCATCCATGAACACTTTCAAAGTGTCCTCTACCATGTCTGAGAAGATGGACATCATACACCTCTGGAAAGTTGCTAGTGCATTACATAATCCAAATGGCATGCGTTTGAATGCAAATGTGCCATAAGGACATGTAAAGGTGGCCTTCTCCTGATCTTCTGGAGCAATTGATATATGGTTGTACCCAGAGTATCCATCTAAGAAATAGTACCACCCTTTTCCAGCCAGCCTGTCAAGTATTTGATCCATGAACGGCATTGGGAAGTGGTCCTATAAGGTCCACTTGTTCAGCTTCCTGTAATCTATGCAAACTCACCAACCAGTGACTGGTCTTTGTGGAATCAACTCGTTCTTTGCATTGTCCACCACGGTCATACCACCCTTCTTGGGCACACACTGCGCTGGACTAACCCAATGACTGTCAAAAATGGGGTACACCACCCCTGCATCCAACCACTTTATGATCTCCTTTTTACCACCTCTTGCATTGGTGGATTTAACCTCCTCTGGGGCTCTATCCTCGGGCTGCAGTCCTCCTCAAGTTGGATCTTATGAGTGTAGATACCTGGAGGCCAATGATGTCAGCAATGGTCAACCTAATTGCCCTTTTGTACCTTATCAAAACTCTGATCACCGCTTGCACCTGTTCATCATTTAGATATGCAGCAAAAATGACTGGTAAAGTATTATTAGCACACGAAAGGACATACCTTAGGTGGCTAGGTAGCTGTTTCAGTTCAAGTAGAGGCGGCTCCTCAATGGATGGCTTTGCTGGAGGATTTGGCCTATTTTTTAGATCCAGGTCTAACTTCTTCGGAGCATAAGAATGTGATCCCATGCCCTGCAGAGCATTCACAGTCTCTACATAGTCATTCCAGAAGTATTCTTTAAAATTCATTAGCATAGCTGCCAATGTTTCAACATTAAACCTCTCCTCAATAGCAGCTTCAGATTCCCCTTCATCAAAGATCTCTATCGCAGACACAACATTCATGTCTTGTTGTTGCTTCATAGACCTGCATATTTTAAACTTTACCTCCTCATTGTTGAACCTGAATTTCAGCTCTCCACTCTCAACATCAACCAAAGCTCGACCTGTAGCCAAAAATGGCCTTCCCAAAATTATGGGAACCTCAAAGTCCACTTCGCAATCCAGAATCACGAAGTCTGTCGAAAAAATGAAACTGTCCACTTTTAGGAGCACATCACATAAGATACCCACATGCCGTTTCACTGATCTATCTACCATCATCAACCTCATCACGGTGGGTTTCGAAACTCCCAAGACCAATTGCTTGTAAATGGCTAGCGACATCAGATTTATACTTGCACCTAAATCGCATAGGGCCTTTGCAAACTCAAATGATCCGATGGTGCATGGTATAGTGAATGCACCTGGATGCTCTTTTTTCTGCACCAAAGATCTTGTAGAAATAGCACTACAATGATGAATGTTGTCAATTAATTCAAAATTTACAACTCTTTTCTTTGTGACCAAGTCCTTCATATCCTGGCATCTACTCAGAGATTCCACCAATGTGATGTTCAATGATAGATGTCTCAGCATGGTTATGAATTTTGCAAATTTCCCATCCTCAGCTTTCTTCTTGAGCCTTTGAGGGAACGGAGGAGGTGGTCTTTGGATCTGCTGTAAAGGCAAAGTTGCCTCAACTTCTTTTTCTTTCACCCCTTCTGGCTTTACTGTTGGTTGAGCCTCTTCTACGTCATCTACATGTTCAGGTTTAACCTCTTCTTCTTCATTTCTCCCCATACCCTGTTCCTGCTCAGTACCTGCAGATATTGGCTTATTAAGACTCTTACCGCTTCTGGTGGTGATAGCCGTGTAGAGTCCATCTTTCTTGGGGTTCTGAATAGTTTCACTTGGTAGTGAACCTTTCTTCCTCTGGTTCAGTGATGCTGATAGTTGTCCCAACTGTTGCTCTATCTGCTTGATAGAAGTGGTGTGAGAATCCACTAGTTGACTCATACTAGAGAAGTCACCCTTCATTTCTTTGACACCTCTATCAGTAGACTCAACTTTTTGTAACACTTTGGCTAACATATCTTCTAATTTGGACCCGCTGGAACTACCACCTATTCGATCTCTATTACCCAGGGGTACATACACACCAGTACGGTCATTCCTGTAACCATCTCTATTCTGTCAGTTGCCTTGATCTCTATTTGCTGGCCTATCATACTACCCTTCTCTGGAGTAGTTCCAACCTTGATTTCCAGAATTATATCGTTGGTTTCTCGAGTTATTATTCCAGAAACCCCCTTGGTTGCCTAAGTATTTAGCCTCCTCATCTAAATCGATGTCCTGATCTTCATACCTGTTTGAGGCTCCCATATCGTTCACCTTTTCAGAACCTACCATAATATGCTTCGTGAGTAGATCCATTTGAGTCCTCATGTGGGCCATGTGTTAAACCCTTTCTTTCTCTCACTTCTTTTGTTTAGCTAAAACCTCGAATGTGAACCCCAGATCTCCTACTTCAGCATCTCTAGTATGCCATGCCCTATTGTTCTTTGAGACCTCATCCATGATTTGCACGATCTCTATAAATGGTTTTCTCATGAAGGAACCTTTACACACTGCATCAACAACAGGGTTAGTAACATAATTTAATGATCTATAGAAGGCTTGTTTTAAATGTCTTTCTGTAGGACCATGGTTCTGGCATTTCTTCAGCTTTTGGCTGAATCTCCACCAGGTATCATGCTTTTCCTCCCCTAGTTGTTGCTTGTGTGTACTTATCTCATCCTTCATCTACAGTTCTTGTGACTCGGGATAAAGTCATTCCAGGAAGGCTTCCTTTAACTCATTCCAAGTCCTGATAGAATCATCTGGCATCTCATTCAACCAGTTTGTCACCTCTCTAGTAAGAGACAACAGGAATAACCTCAATCTCATAGCAGACTGACTCACCCCAGGGATTTCCTGTGATTTGCAGATTGCTATGAAGTTCATTACATGTGATGAGCATCATCACCAGCTGTCCCTCTGAACATTCCCTTCAAGTTCAGCAGCTGAATCATTGTGCTTGTGATTGTGAATTTCACACCTGGAGGTAATGCAGGCAGCACTATTGCTCCGGTGGCTCCAGGTCCATCCAAATCTAAGTCATCCTCTTTGAACACTCTGTGAGATGGTTGTTGTGCTCGACCTCTTGGAGCTAATGGTTGGCGGTGAGGAGGAGCTATCTCTTCTACTCCTTCATGTTCCTCTACCACCCTATGTGGGTCATTCACAGAGTTTCGCTGAGCACCTCTTGCAGCTGTCTCAGCCTCAAGTCACAATCTTTGCCTCTGAGCCTCAAGTTCCTACGCATTCACCATCTTGCAGAAAGTTTTTCGAAACTCCGGATCGTAAGGAATCAATGGAGATCCCTTACTTATGGTATTGGGCATACACTGTTGAACTTACCTGTCAGAGACACAGACAAAGAACAAGACATAAAATTAGGAAATATAACTACAATTTGAATAATTGCTAGTAAAACACTTTTGAATTGAAATTCTATAGCAACGGCGCCAAAATTTGATACGTCCAAACTTACACTTCAATTAAGAAGTATAAACAGTCGAAGTCAAGTTATAGAACTCAACGTGAGTTGAGGTCGATCCTACCGAGAATTTCTTTATAGAAATAGTTTCACTGTCGCGTTTATCCAAATATTGTTAATATTTCCTAGAGAAAGAAATGGCAAAATGTAAAATGGGTTTGATTGTCAGGTTCAGGTAACCAATATTGTTAAAATCTTCAGATTAACACAATTAATAGAATGTTAACTTCAAGTTTGTGATGATTAATGAATAAAACTAGGGTTGTGTTTCCCATGATGTTTCATCTAGTGTTTATTAATGAATGAGTTTCAGGTAATTCATTCTTTGCAAATTGCAGGCGAGTTAGGTGAATCTAACACTTCTTAGTCTTGTTAGATAACTTTCCACTCAAATCCTCTCGGTCTTAGAGTGTTATTCGATTTTACCCTCGTAGAGTTTAGTGTCAAAGTTCTCTTCTCTCGAAATCAAACTTTCACTCCAATTCAACAGTTCAACTCAACTTTTCCTAACTATCAATTTTCTCTCGAACAATTGACAGATACAGGCTCATTCTAACGTGTGCACTCATTAGAACAAATGAATAACAAAAGTTGAGTTATATATTACAAATATGAATTACATTCTGCTCGTTTTATGATTCCACACTTAGATTTCAGTCATAGTTCCTACAACCCTAGTTGTGGTGTTTAACCACTCATGCTTTCAATCATATAAGCAAAGATAAATAATGACTACATTAAGAGAAATCACTTACAACGATTTGCAGATTCAAAGAACAATTGATATTCAAAAATCAAAGGAAATTTTAATTCTCGATTCAGTGTTAATCGATCAAAAACTAAAGTAGAGAATATTTAGAAAGTAGTCGCTCGTTCTTGATATCACCAGATAATAAAAAATTACGACCTAATTAATTCAAATAGTCAGTCTAAAAAGAGTCCTACTCGAAGTAGGACTAAATTTTTAGGGCTTATCTCAAACAGTACGATGACTCGTCAAGGGTTTCACGGTCCGTGAAGCCCTCTGTGGTCCTTACTTGGAAATCTCAAAACATAGTTATTTAGGCCTGTCCAATGGAAATTCATCACGGGCTGCATCATGGGCCGTTATGATGACCACGGTCCGTCTGGGTGTCTGTGGTCTTTACTTGGCCAACTCACATTGCAACTCCTCGAGGTCTTCCCACTGGTTCATCTCTACAAGCAGCATCATGGCTCATTACGAGGACCACGATACGTCAGGTCCTATGTGCTCCTTACTTAGCACTGCCAGAATTTAACTTCTTAGGCCCTACACACTGGAATTCCATCACGATCTTCAGCACGATCCATGAAAGAGGCCACGGTCCGTCATAGCTTCAGTGGTCCTTACTTGACCAAATTCACCATCTTCTTCTCATCATGTCTGCACTGCTTCAACCTCACGAGCCTCCAGACGGCTCATCATTATGATAACGGCCCGTCTGGGGCTCTATGGTGCCTTTATCAGAACTAATTTTTCTTCCTTCTTTCTATCATCCGCGTCAAAGTGTTTTACCTCTTCAAGCATTATCAAACACATCATATCCACATAAATACACCTGATTCTAGCAATAATCCTTAGGTTTGAGCATCAAATGTGCCAAGATCTCACGGCACATCATCGGTTAGAGAATCTTCCACAGAGTTATTTTGTATCTTTATATATACAAACAAAGTTTATATTGTATTTTCTAATACGTTGAGTTGTTTATCTACTGTTTTAAAGCTTTTCTTTATACTGCGTCTTTATCACTGCTTTATATTTAAATGAGTTGAGTAGAGTTGGGACTAGGTAAGTGTTTCTTTCAGTTCCAGTTCAAGCTTATGTCTTGTTTTAGATTTCCCCTCACATGCTCATACATTCCATGTACTGACTCCATTTGGCTTGCATCTTTTATGATGTAGATATAGGTAACCAGGATCAACATCCAGCGTCTCGTTGATCCAGTCGAGTTCCAGAGTCAATTGGTGAGCCTCCTTGCTTCCAGAGGATGCCTTTATTATCTTTGGTTATTCAGTTTTGTTAGGATGATCGGGGGTCTTGTCACAGCATCCCTCATAGTATTAGAGGCTTCATAGATAGTTAGACATTATTAGTTCATGAGTCTTTTCATTTTTAGATTGTTCATGTTGAGACTTGAGTTTCCACTTTGGCTAGTTGAATGTTTATTTCTAAAACATTCTGAGTTTATCTATTGAGAAAGTTCAATTAAGTTTGTATTTTAGTACATTTTATATTGAGTAAGTCTTCCGCTGAGAGTTAAGCTAGGCCAAGGGTTCGCTTGGGGCCAGCAATGGTTCTCGTGTCGGCCACATCCAGGGTGTAGGCTCGAGGCATGACAACAAATATCTACAAGAATAAATTGTAGAAGCATGACGCAGACGCCTTGGTTGTTAATAAACATGAAGAGGATCAACTCTTTGTGGCATCATGTTTTGCGAGAAATGTTTCAACTGAGGCTTGGCTGATTGATAGCGGATGCACAAACCATATGACTCATGAGAAAGAGATCTTTAAAGACTTGAAGACTACTGGAGTTACAAAATCCAGAATAGGTGTAACACCTCGGATTTAAAAAGGGAGAAATTATTAGTTTTTCACAAACCTGGTGCCAGCACAGACGACACGACCCACGGCCTGTAGGTGGGAAGATCGTCCGTTGGTGGTGGGTGGGTGGAAAGTTAGAATTTTTCATAATGTCAAATTCCAGTACTTTTTCAACGGTTCACCAGGAAGGTCTGTCATTCAATGCATGAGCCATATATAGGTATCGTAGGTGAGTCTCATGCTTACAGAGATTTTGAGGTCAAAAGTCGAGACCCACGGTCCGTCAATGGAACCACGGTCTGTAAGTGGTCCCATCAGTCAAGGTCCAAAGATAATGGTCTCTAATCTCAACCACGACCAACCAGGACGGTCCGTGGTCTGACCAATGGATAGTGGGTTGGGGCGAGGGTGAGGTCAACAGTTATTTTGCTTAAGGGCTTTTGGGTCTTTTCCTAATAATTCTAGCCTAATACTATGTCGTTTTACCCTTCACCTAAAGCCCTATATAAGTGTTTTTACCCCCAAATTTCCCCAATTGAAATCATTCTCTCAAATTTCTAAAAGAAGAACAAGTCTTCTTTTCCAAAATAATTCTCTCTCTACAAAGCTTGAAGAAGAAAGAGTCAACCTAGGGTTTCAAGTCAAGTCTCCAATTCCACAATTGAAGGTAAGCTTTTGGCATTGAGGAATGATAGTCTTCATCCATGGAGCCCTTTCCTCCATGGAGTTCCTAAATTCTCCAATTAACAAAGCTAGAAATTCCCAATTGAGTTAGGGTTTTCTTCTATGTCATGGGTTCCTTTCAATGTTGATTTATTTGATTATTGTATGATCTATTATGTGTTTTAATATGAATTCCCATGAACCCATACTTAACCCATATTTTCTAGATAATGATGATTGAAAGTGGGTTTTGAACTATGAAAGGTGAATTGTGGAATTATGCATGTTCTTATTAAATTGATGAAAATGTTTTAAGGATACTTTGAAAGTGATCAATATAACTATTGCTGTGCTATGAGAGGATTTCTCACATAAGTACCTCATGCATGAATGTGAAAGGTTTTCTCACGTAAAAGATTCTAAGGTTGAAAGGTCTTCTCACCTAAAAATGAATCAAAGTTAAGGAGCTATTCTAAGTATGAGACAAGCGACGATTACCCATGACCTATAACAAAAGACATGAGGCAATTACCCATATCATGGGATATAAGGACAATAGGCGATTACTGATGAGTTGGGGATTTCGACTCATTTGGGGCTTATTATTTAAAGATTTAGTGTCCTCAATGCTCATTTTATGCTCATAACTAATGTTAAAATGTTAATATGAAGCAATTAAGGCAAAAGAGCAGGGCAAGGACACTACGAGGCAAAAAGGAGTGAAAAAATTGGAATTTTTTTTGAAGGAAAGCAACAGTGGTACTCGCAAAAGCCACTCGGCGACTCGCCAAGTGGACCTTCAACTCGCCCAAAGTTCCAGCATGCCAGCCCAGGGACAAAACCAACTTGGCGATAGGATAAGAATTCGGTGATTCATTGAAGTGTTCGACAATGTAATTATAGTTCGCCAAATGTTATAGAAAAGAGATGGTGAAAGACAAAGCCAAGAAGGCGATGAAAGGGGGCACTCGGCGTATCGCTGACCTGGTCGGTGAAGCCCGACTTACTTCACTGAGTGACTCCAATGTTGAAATTCTAGGAACGTATAAATGCAATTTTAAAAAGAAGAAGAGGAGTTCCCACATTGTCGAGTTCTGAGTTTTTTATCTTCAATATTCTAAACATTGTTTTTACACTTTTTGAGTAGGGATTTAGGGTTTGTTTGATTTTTTGCTTCAATTTGAGTATTTGGAGACTTGTGGATTATTGCCCAACCTGATGAAAAACTTCGTTGGTAACAATTTCTTTTTCTTTATTATGTTTGGCTAAAACCTCCATTCTTGAGGGTGTGATTATGTAGTTGAATGCATTAATTAGCTAATGGGATTTGTTAATGATTGATGTTATTGTTGATTTGAAGTGAGTTCAATTAATAGTTTGTATTTTAATTGAGGAATTGTAGTTGCAGATGCAATTCTAGCTTAGTACTCTATCCTTGCTTGAGAAAGAAGTGTTAGAGTTAAATTGTTAGTTGATGATTGTAGTGATTCTGTTGTTACAAATCTTGCTTGAGAAACTGGGTTTGAATGCAATCTTGCAAATCTAGCTTGATAAAGTAGATTGATTAAGGTTATGGGTTGTTTATTTGTGTTGTGCTTGTTGAGATTTGAAAGAACTCACTTGATTCGTAATAGTTGATTGATAAATGGCTATTGCACCCAAGATCTATCCTACCAACCGAGATTCAATGACTTTGAGTAATTAGTAATTACCCATTACGCGAAATTAGTATTCAATTTATCACACTCCCAAGAAACCCTATCTACTTATTTCCTCTCGGTTATTTGTAGTTGTTAATTGGTTACCCAAATCCCCCCATTTGACATTAATTGTCAAAACCTTGTCATTTACTTTATTGTTGCAAAAATATCTACATCTACAATTTATTAGAACACTATTTTACTTCGTAATCAAATTCTTTACCGTATCACTCCCTGTGGGATCGATCCCAACTATTAGTTGGGTTTATACTTGTTAGCGACTGCCTAAACTTAGAATCGGATGAAATGTAGTTGAACGTTATCAAAAATGGCATCGTTGTTCGGGAGTGGTGTTTAGAATTCTATTATTGAAGTTTAGTTGTGAACTAATTTTTTTGTAGTTGAATCAACTTATTTGTATTCTTTGTTGGCTGCTCTTAAACAGGTGAAGAGATGAGTGTTAATGGGAGCAATGCCAACCAACTTGGGAACAATGATGACATCGGTAATTTGCACAATGTCAATGAAGATCAGTTTGGAAGTGCGGGTGGTATTCGATTGCCTCAAAATGTGAGCAATGTAGTGTTTTATGTGATCAGCACTATGTTGCAGCTGTTGCAAATGAAGGGTCTCTTTGGAGGTCTTGCTCATGAGGACCCTCATCACCACATCCAAAACTTTTTGGATGTGTGTGTTCCATTTTCTTTCAAGAACATCACTCAAGAGTCGGCCTGACTTCAGTTGTTTCCCTTTTCTCTAATGGGGGAGGCAACACAGTGTTTGGTTGATTTACTAAGGAAATCAATTACATCTTCGGAGGAGCTCACTGATGTGTTTTATGTAAGATTTTTCCCTCCCTCGAAGATGGTGAAGTTGAGGGATAATATTCAGAACTTTAAGCGGGTGGATGGTGAACCTACTCAAGAGACAAGGTTGAGGTTTCAAAAGTTGTTGCTCCAATGTCCAACTCACGGACTACCGAACAATGTGTTGCTATAATATTTTTACCGGAGCCTCGACTTAGTCAACAAGGGTGTGCCTGACCAGCTCATTTGAGGAGGAATCATGCAACAACCGTTTGACATAACATCTACCCTTCTTGAAGATACGACAAAAATCAATTGTACTTGGTACACTAGAGAAGATCAGGTGTCTCCTTTGAACTTTGGGATGACAAACGAACAAATGAAAAAGAACAAAGAGTGAGATGAAAACATGGCCAAGATGATGACCCAAATAGACCTATTAACGAAACATGTCATGGGAAGTGGTTCCAAGGTTGTGAATGCTTTTGGAGTTAGTGGAGTGAATCTTGATGAACCACACTTTGAGGCCATGTACAATGAAGAAGTACATTTCTTGGCAAATCAAGCAGGAGGTTTCCGTCCGAACAATCCAAGGCTGGGCGGGAATCAAGATTGGAACAGGGATATCGCGATGACGGTTGGAGAGACCGAGATAGGGAATGGAATTACCGTGGTACAAATTAGAGGAAGTGGGATGGAGACAAAGAATGATATGTACCTCCTGATGAGTCCGAGATTTTGACTCATTTTGGGCTTTGTTTTGAAAGCATAAGTGTCCTCAAATGCCTAAATTATGCTCTAAACTGATGTTAAAGTGTTGATTTGCAGCATTATAGGCTAAGGAACAAGACAAGGACATTACAAGAAAAAAAAAGGTACTAACAAGCTGAAGAAGTGAAGGAAAAGCTATCCTGGTAATCGCCAAGACCACTCGGCGAACCACCGAGTGGCTCTTCAGACCGCCTAAAGTTCCAGCGTGCCAGCCCTGGGAAGAAAAACCAAGTTGGCGACAAAAATGGGCATTCAGTGAATCACCGATCCACTCCGCGATGGCTACCTTGATCGCCTAAAGTCACAGAACCCTGAGGACAACTAACCAATGCAAACCGATGATGGATTAGACCAGACGGCGGATTGCCGACCTGTTCGGCGATGTCCAACTTATCTTGTCCAGGCCAAAAAATGGGTAGCTATAAATTGAAATTTGAACTGAAGATTCAGTATCAGGATATCATTCAGTAGAGTTTTGTTTTAGTTTTTGAGTTCCATTGTAGACTTTCAAGCTTTTGAGGCTCACACTTGAAGATTTGCAAGTGGGTTTTTGAATTTGTTCAATTTGTACCATTGTAAAGACTTGAGAATCTTTACCCAGATCATGGCTAATGCATTTGGTAACCGTTTCTCTATTTTTATGATGTGTAGTTAAAACCCCAATTCTTGGGGTGTGATCATGTGTTTATTTGTCTAATTATCTTATGGGTATTGTTGTTTGATGATGAAATTGTTATTTTATTGTGGGTTTAATCATTAGCTGAGTTTTAATCTATGAATTGTAGTTGCAAATGCAATTCTAATTTTGAGTTCTTGGCTTGCTTGACAGAGAGGTTTTGGAACCAAAGCTTTTGATTAATGATTTGTGGGTATTGGGTAAATATAGGTTCAGCTCTAGAGAGTGAATTCTAAACCCAATCCTACCCATCTAGCTCGAGAGAGTGGATGCATTAAGGTTGTGGGCTGGTTATCTTGTTAAGCTTGTTGATGTTCGAAAGAAGTCACTTGAACCGTAATAGTTGTTTGAGAGAAAGCTATTACATTTAAAGTTCAGCCTACCCACAATGTTTCAGCAAATTATTGTTAGATTTCAATTACCCATAAAGCATAATTATCTTATAAACGATCACATCCCGAGAATTCCTCTTAATATTATTATTTCCCTTGTTTATGTTCTTGCTTCAGACGTTAATTGCAAATCCAAACCCCCCCATATGACATTCGTTGTCACCCCTTTAGATGTGTTTGTATGTTTTCGATAACTTTTATTCCTATAACCACTTAGACCACGCTTGTACTTCATAATTGAATTTGGACACGTACCACTCCCTGTGGATTCCACCCCAACTCTTCGTTGGGTTTTATACTAGTTAACGATCGTTTAAATCTAGAATTGGATAAGGTGTATTTGAAACATTAATCGAAATCGTGCCGCTGCCGGGGAGTGAAAATCTGATTTCTCAACTCATCAACATTTGAAACCCCCCTTTTTTTGTAGGTAGGCTTCAAAGGATGTTCTGTGGTGTTGTATGAAATTCTATTATTGAAGTTGAATTGTGGTCTTTTTGTGTTATAGTTGAATCGACTTACTTTGGTTTGTGTTTGTGTTGTTTGTTTTGAGCAGAGGAAGAGATGAGCGTAAACGGGAGTAATGTTAGCAAAGTGGGCCACTAAGACGATATTGGAAATCTGAATGATGTAAATTACCCAATGCAATTAGGTGGTGTTGGTGCAATACGTCTGCCTTCTATTGAGGGGAATGTTGTCTTTCATGTTACTAGCACGGTGCTATAGCTCCTCCAAATGAAAGGATTATACGGAGGTCTAGCTCACGAAGATCCCCATGAGCATATTCGGAACTTCGTGGATGTTTGTGGTCCGTTCTCATTCAAGAACATATCCCAAGAATCAATTCGTCTCAAATTGTTTCCATTCTCTTTGATAGGTGAAGCCACCAAATGGTTAGCTGAGTTACCGAGCGATTCCATCACCTCTTGGGATGAGCTTACCACGGCGTTCCAAGTGAGATTCTTTCTCCCATCGAAAATGATGACACTAAGGGATAGCATCCAAGGTTTCAAACGATTGGAAGGTGAACCAATCCACGAGATGTGACTGAGATTTAAGAAGTTGGTGCTTCAATGCCCAACTCACGGACTTCCGGACGACGTGCTGCTATAATACTTCTATAGGAGTCTTGACTCGATGAACAAAGGAGTTGCTGATCAACTTGTTCCCGGTGGTATAATGCAACAACCCTATGAAGTAGCATCTCAACTCCTTGATTGCATGACCAAGATCAATAGGGCATGGTACACTCGTGAGGACCAAGTGTCTCCTCTCACCTTTAGAATGACAAAAGAGCAGATCGAGAAGGACTAAGAGAGAGACCAAAACATGGAAAAAATAATGACCCAGCTGGACTTATTATCGAAAAATGTGATGGGTAGTGGTTTGAAGAGTGCTAATGTTGTGGGTGTTGGTGGAGTGAACCCTGATGAAGCACATTTTGAAGCGATGTACAATGAGGAAGTGAACTTCCTTACAAATTAAGGAGGAAGTTTTCGTCAAAATTATCAAAGGCCGGGTGGAAATCTGGGTTGGAATAGAGATGAGGGATAGAGATACTGTGACAGAGATTGGTGTGACCATAACGCCACTTGGAAGGAGAAAGAGGGGGACAAGGACAAGTACGTCCCACCCCATGAGCGTCAAAAGCCCAAGGAATCGAAAAGTGTCCGCACAGAAGATATGCTCTTACGCATTCTCAACAAAGTTGAAGGGTCAAACAAAGTGTTAAAAGAAATGAAGGACGACGTGTCAACTCTCAATCAGACAGTGAATTCTCACTTAGTCTTTATCAAGCAGCTGGAAACACAAATGGGTCAAATCTCGACACATCTAAATCCAAGGCCAAAAGGAGGGTTGCCTAGTGGTACAATGGCAAACCCTAAAAATGAAGCTTAAATTGGTATTTTCGTCGTGCCACGACGTTAAATAAGGTGCTTTTTGGGAGGAAACTCAAGTCTTTGATATTTTAAATTTTGTTTTTGAATAACGGGTGTTGATTTTGCAGGTTGAAAAGTGAGAAGTGTTGGAAAATGGGTAATTTGGCAAACCAAGAGTCCAGTCGTCGATTCGCCGAAGAGGTCGGCGAGCCCCGACTTGGACCACCGTTGGAACCACCTAGCTTGAAGGGGAACTCTGTAAAACTCAGCGAGCTACAAGCTCAGTCAACAACTCGCCGAACAAGCCGGCGAGCCCGACTTTGTCTGCCGTTTGAACCCCCAAATTGTCGGGGGTGCTGTAAAACTCAGTGAGCCAAATACCACTCAGCGCGTCACCGAGTGGCTCGGCGAGCTCGACTTATATCGCCAAATAGAGCGCGAACTGAAAGGTTTTAAAGGCCAAATGGTTTAAAATTTCAAAATCCTTCATCTTCTCCCATTTTAACTCCCGTGCTCTCACACCCTATATTAGATCTTTCATATTTTCATTTTTTTACTCTCGTTTCTGTGGGATCTTTGCTTGGATTACTTTTGGACTCTTTGCCGCCTAGCTTTTCAAACATATTTCGACATAAAGGTTGGTTTTTCAAACTCCAATCTCTATATGTGGTTGAACTCGAGTGTAATTGGCAAATTATTGTTGAATACTGTTGTGTAGTATGATTTTATCATTGTTAACTTTTGGATTGCACGTAATGAATTGAATTTGTGCCTAATTGAGCATAAATGGTTGATTCCCATGTTGTGCTTGTTTAAAATCGAGTCTAAATTGTTGGGTTGTGATGAAAATGTATTGGGTCTAGTGGGTTGAAGTCTGAGAAACCCCGGATTATGCCAAAGGTTGGATTTTGCCCAATGATGGAGCGGTTGACGTCATTCTTAAGTGTATGTGTTTAATTTTGTTTTCGTGGGCTGCGGATTGAATTTTGAAGAAAGGGGTTGAAAACTGGCACGTTGGGCCGTTTGGCAGCTGAGTCGAGCTCACCGAATGGTTCGGCATCTCGCCTAAGTCCCCCTAGATCGCCATTAATCTCTCCAATTGTTGAGTTTGTGGTCTGTAACTTTCAGCGATATGCATGTGCTCGTTGAGTTCACTCAGCAATACGCATGTGCTCGTTGAGTTCACTCAGCGACTCGCTGAAAGTCCTACTTGATCGCCCTTCTACGCCCCTAATCCTTAAAATAATCTGTAACTTTTGGTGGACTACTTCTAGTTCACCGATTGGTGTCGGTGATCCACCGAAAGGCCCTGGACATCGCCGACCAGCTTTGAGTTTTTGAAATTTTTGTGCTGGAACTTTCGGCGAGCCCGATTTGGCTCGCTAAAGTGACTCGGTGAGTCTTTCTGCAACTTATTTTCTACACTTTTTTGGGACGTTTTCTAACATTTTTCTATGTTGTTTGCAAAAATGGCTAGAACCAATATGACTGGTAGTGACATGCAGCCCCGAAAGCGGGAACGCAGAGTAGTAATCAATGAGGAGGTAGCTGCCTCCAAGGCCCAGAAGCTCCTCAAAAAGGAGGCAAGGGTAAGGGCAAAGAGCCCGTAGTTGTGCCTCTGGAGGAGGCAAGCTTAGACAGCGAGGGGGACTCATATGATTCTCAGGTTTCTATACCTGAGCCTGAGGATGACCAGCTACTACAGTCCCGGAGAGCAAAACTGCACTCCAAGGCAATGCATGATCCGTCTAGGATCTCGGTTCCTCAGACTACTCCTCTCCCTCCAACTGTAGCTCCAGCACAAACAGTGGATCTAGTTCCACCAGTTTAGGGTCCTCCTCCCCGGTCACTAAAAAGACTCAAGGTCGAGGGACTGATGACCATTCTTAAAGAGAAGAGGTTGTCCACATATGGTGTGGTGGATAGGTATCCAGCAGTGTGGGACACTCTTCGATTCCAAAGATTTGACATCTTTACCAAGCCCCATGGCCCATACATTCCCAAT
Organism: Solanum etuberosum; assembly: GCA_029582245.1. NCBI lineage: Eukaryota > Viridiplantae > Streptophyta > Magnoliopsida > Solanales > Solanaceae > Solanum > Solanum etuberosum. The sequence goes on along the minus strand of JAJONR010005679.1, from coordinate 22,812 downwards.
TGGTTCCGGGAGTTTTACTCAGCTTACAGTGACCTGGTGCCACAGGGGAAGAAGAAGGCTAGTGCCTTAAAGCCGGTGGACTTTGTGATGGTTTGAGGGAAGAAGTTTAAATGCAACAACGATGATATAAATGCAGTATTTGACCGTGCCTTCGAATTCATACATGAATACCAGAGCATTATCACGACAAAGACTCTGGAGGATTTAAAAGGTTGGTTGGCCCCCCTGATTTGTGACACTACCCCGAGGTGGATAGAGGCCGAGGCACAAATAGAAAAGAAGGACCTAAATGTGGCTGCCAAATTTTGGTTCGGGTTCATCAGCAACACTGTTATGCCATCCCAAAATGAATCCATCTTGCGACACCCGAAGTCAGCATGCTTAGTATCCATTATTTCTTGCCAGAAGCTAAATTTGAGACTGTTGCTTGAGCAAGAGATGGACATGAGGGCCAAGCAGAGACATACATCACTTCTTTTCCCGGTGTTGATCACCGAACTGTGCAGATGGACATGTGTTCCTCTAGATGAGAAGACAGATGTGGAGGTGATATCTACCTTCTAACAGATATCCAACATATTGAGGCAGAGTACCAGAAGGATAAGGCTGACAGGAGGAGGGCAGCCCCGTTAGACACATCCTCGGAGGTTGATATTGATACACTTCCTGCAGAGGCAGTCTTACCAACTTAAGCCACCAGGACTTCAGGTATTTCTAGCTCCGTTCCTTCCGATTCTCCTGGCACTTCCGCTGCACCCCTTCCCCCTAGATCTGTTGCTGCTGCTGCTCATAGGCCTCCGATCACCCAGGCAATGCTGTTCAAGAAGGGGCATCTGACCCAGTCTTCTGATACGCGTGCCTCTCGGTTAGAGACCGTGATTCTTGGGATGATCGAGAGAGCCATTACTGCTGCATTGACACCTCTCAGAGCTTCGATTGATGCCCTTACGGCGAGAGTAGAGGTATGTGAGAGAGGAAAGGGTGCTACTGATGAGGTGACAGCCTTGAAGGCTGACATTATTGGATTGAGAAAAGATGTGGACCAGCTGAAGTCCACCGATTTTACCTCACTATTTGGGACGGTGGAGATCCCAGATGACCCGAGTGCAGATATTCCAGCCTGTTCAGATGTGTCTCCGGCTACCATCGGAGATGAGATTAGAGTTGATGATGTTGCTGCTGACTCTGAGACTGAAATGGATGAGGAGCAGCTTAGTGTTCGTGAGGAGGCTGTCTATGAGGACCTGGCTGACTTAGAGGGTGCTATGTTCGAGACTGCACGACATGCATCACTTCGAGATACTACGATGGTGGGCTCCAGTTGAGCCAAGGATGCTGAGACACCGAGCATTGATGCCCAGGCAGATGGAGTGACTGAGATGCAGACTTCACCCAGGCCTAGCCTAGCAGGATGATTAGTTTTACCTCCCTCTCTGTTGTGTTGTATTGATCGTTGGTTTTTAGTTGCATTCGAGGACAACTACATGTTTTTGTGTGGGTGGGGTGAGGTATTTCCATACCTACCTTTTTTGTAGACTGTTTTGTGAATATTGATTTGATTTTGATTATGTTTTGTGAATATTGAGCTTATTTGGTTTATATATATATATCGTGGTTGTGATATTGTGGATGTTCTTAGCTTGTGGGCCATTGTTTTGATGTGAAATAGGTTTTGAACCAAATTTTAAATTTTTTCCACCTCTTGTGTGTGTGATTGTGGCTGTTCTTGCACAAAATTGAGTGTCGGTTGTGATTAATACCGATGACTTAAATAGTGCTTTTTTAATTGAACAAAATTAATGTGCGGCTACGATGAGGCAAACGAAGTTAGATAGGCAATATGTGAACTTTGAGCATCTTGTTTTTACTAGCCGATTATCGATGAAGTCTCTTGTAATGAACATTGCACGCTAGCTAGAAAGTGTGGAGTCATGTTTGATAATGGTATCAATGCCTTGTGTGGTGAGGTTGTTTTGAACATTGGGTGTGATGAATCCTAGAATTTGCCCCATTGGTTCGATTGATAGAGTGATGCGAACAATTGAAATGATCTTAGGAAATTTTTTTGAAGAGTGAGCCAATTTGACATTATACCTCTTTGTGGCCAACCTTGTGAGATGTGTGAATCTTGTTTGGCACCTCTTGAGCCTATCCTTTTCTTGGAAGAAACTTGAACAACTTTGACCTCTTTGACCCATCACATATAACCTTCATGAAGTTTTGGTTGCTTAAATAGCCAACAAAGGCTAAAAACCAAAGTTGGGGTGTGGTGAAAAAGAAGGGAAGTCAAGAAATGAGAAAAATTCCCCCTTGATTTTGGATTTTTTTGAAAAAGATGGAACCCCTCAATGTAAAAAAATAAAGGGGAAATGAAAGAAAAGAAATGACTGAAAAAGAGAAAAAGTTGTGAAATAAAGTGTGTGAAAAGAATGAAGAATAATGGGGAATTCGGTGATTCATGATGAGTTGAATAATACGGTGGAGTTTGAACATGTTTGAATGTGAAAGAGAAGGAGAAAATTATTTTCAGGCCACACTTCATGAAGGTAGAAGCCACTAAAGCCTAAATTATCATACCTTGACACTCAGCCCCATTACAAGCCTTGAAAAGACCTTTGTGATCTTGAGTGAGGTAAAACGAATGTTGATTGGAATATAAGGGCAAGCCTATGGGTGAAGTCATGCATGTGTTCATATTTGTGAGTGTGAGAGTTGTATGTGATTCCGGAATCTTTACTTGATGTGAAATTTTGTGTGAATGTGGAATCATCTTTGTTGTGAGGGCATTCGAATACCTTTGTTGAGCTTGAACTTGCATTTGAGGCAAGCATTGTGAGCTTGAGTACAATTGATAATGGTGAGTCAAAATTTGAAACTTTGAGTGCACAATTGATCATTGTAAGAGTAGTTTGAACCTTGTTGTGTGCATTTATGTTGAGTCTTATGCAACACTGTTTGTAGACATCCTTGTTGAACTGACTGATCTTGAGTTTTACTTGAGGACAAGCAAAAGTTTAAGTTGGGGGTGTTGATGAGTCCGAGATTTTGACTTATTTGGGCTTTGTTTTGATAGCATAAGTGTCCTCAAATGCTTAAATTATGCTCTAAACTGATGTTAAAGTGTTGATTTGCAGCATTGTAGGCTAAGGAGCAAGGCAAGGACATTACCGGAAAAAAAAGGAACTAACAAGCTGAATAAGTGAAGGAAAAGCGATCCTGGTGATCGCCAAGACCACTCAGTGAACCGCCGAGTTGCTCTTAAGACAGCCTAAAGTTCCAGCATGCCAGCCCTGGGTAGAAAAACCAAGTTGGCGACAGAAATGGGCATTCGGCGAATCGCCGATCCACTCCACGATGGCTTCCTTGATCGCCTAAAGTCACAGAATCCTGAGGACAACTGACCAATGCAAGTTGGCGATGGATTAGACCAAACGGCGAATCCCTAACCTGTTCGGCGATGTCTGACTTATCTCGTCCAATGGCTTTTTAGGCCAAAAATTGGGCAACTATAAATTGAAATTTGAACTGAAGATTCAGTATCAGGCTATCATTCAAGAGAGTTTTCTTTTAGTTTTTGAGTTCCATTGTAGACTTTGAAGCTTTTGAGGCTCAAACTTCAATATTTGCAAGTGGGTTATTGAATTTGTTCAATTTGGACCATTGTAAAGACTTGAGAATCTTTACCCAGATCGTGGATAATGCATTTGGTAACCGTTTCTCTATTTTTATGATGTGTAGCTAATACCCCAATTCTTGGGGTGTGATCATGTGTTTAGTTGTCTAATTATCTTATGGGTATTGTTGTTTGATGATGAAATTATTATTTTATTGTGGGTTTAATCATTAGCTGAGTTTTAATCAATGAATTGTAGTTGCAAATGTAATTCTCATTTTGAGTTCTTGGCTTGCTTGAGAGAGATATTTTGGAACCAGAGCTTTTGATTAATGATTTGTGGGTATTGGGTCGATATGGGTTCAGCTCGAGAGAATGAATCCTAAACCCATTCCTACCCATCTAGCTCTAGAGAGTAGATGCATTAAGGTTGTGGGCTGGTTATCTTGTTAAGCTTGTTGATGTTCGAAAGAAATCACTTGAACCGTAATAGTTGTTCGAGAGAAAGCTATTACATTTAAAGTTCAGCCTACCCATAATGTTTCAGCAAATTATTGTTAGATTTCAATTACCCATATAGCATAATTATCTTATAAACGATCACATCCCGAGAATTCCTCTTAATATTGTTGTTTCCCTGGTTTTTGTTCTTGCTTCAGCTGTTAATTGCACATCAGGGGGGGGGGGGCCATATGACATTCGTTGTCACCCCTTTAGATTTGTTTGTATGTTTTCGATAACTTTTATTCCTATAACCGCTTAGACCACGTTTGTACTTCATAATTGAATTTGGACACGTACCACTCCCTGTGGGTTTGACCCCAACTCTTCGTTGGGTTTTATACTATTTAACGATCGTTTACATCTAGAATTGGATGAGGTGTATTTGAAACGTTAATCACCTCCCTATGAGCGTCAAAAGCCAAAAGAGCCAAGAGATGATCCTGAAAATTTCTGCACCAAAGATATGCTTGCTCGCATTCCCAACAAAGTGGAAGGATCAAACAAGGTGCTAAAGGAAATGAAAGATGACGTCTCTTCTCTGAATCAAGCAGTTACTTCACTTTCGGTATCTATTAAACAGCTGGAAACACAAATGGGTCAAATCTCGACTCATTTGAACCCAAGACCAAAAGGGGGTTTACCGAGTGATACCATGGTTAACCCAAAGAATGAAGCTTGAAAGCATTTCTCTGTCATGCCACGATGCTAAATAAGGCACTTCTTGCGAGGCAACCAAAGTTTTAGTTTTAGTTTTTGTTAGTTGAATAACGATTGTTGGATGCACAGGTTGAAAATTTGAAACTTGAGAGAAACTAGCAATTGGGCGAGCTTAGGAACCATTCGATGAATCACCGAGCCCGATATAGATCGCCTTTTTGACCGACCAAAGGGTTGCATTTCTGGTAACTTTTGTGGGCAAAAGTGTCATTTGATGCATCGCCGAATGGATCGGCGACATAAGTGGAAACCGCCGATCGAGGCGCGAACTAAAGGGTCAAAAGGGTTTCCAACCATTTTAAATTCAAAACTCTCCTTTATTTTTCATTTTTTGACTCTTGCAATCTTACACTTTCAGTTTAGATCATATATTTCTTCAAATTTTTGCGTGGGTGTGATTGCTTTGTTGGAATTCATGCTTGTTTTCATATTTTTGCCTGAATTTTATGTCTACTTGCTTCTAAGGTTGGTGTCCCGAACTTGCATTGATTTCTCACCATTTCCTAAGCATGCTCGTATAATTGTTAGATCTATTGAATAATCGTGTATACTTGGTTGATTTTAAATTATGGGCTATTTATCGAACTTGTTAGATTTCATGTTTAGCCTCCTATAATTTGAATTTCATGTTTAAATTATTTAAATGTGTGTAGTTATTGCATGTTGGGTCTGGTGTGGGTGAAGTTTAAGTAACCTGAATTGTATTGATCAACTGAATTTGCCCAATGATAGAGCGGGTTACGTCATTCTTACAGGTAAAAGACGTTGGTTGGTCGATTTTAGATAAAATGGGAGAAGTCTGAGTACCCCGGGGTTGGTAGTGATATGGGTTAGGTGTTAATTGCATAGAATAGGGCTTTAATTTGGTTCTCGTAGGTTTTACATTGATAATTGGGGGTCGGGGTAGAAATCTAGCATGAGAGGCAGTACGTCGAGCATAGTCGAGCTCACCGACTGACTCAGTGATTCGCAAACTGATCCCTCGCACCCCTCTTTTGCCCTGAAAGTTAGCTGATAGCCTCTGTAAAATTCGGTGATATACTCGGCGACTCGCTCGCCGAATTCCCTTGTGATCACCCTTTTTCAGCCAAGATTTTTGAAAATCATTCTTTGATATTCAACGAGCTACCCTTGGCTTGCCGATTAGGTTCAGCGATTCGCTGATTGACCCTGGACCTCGCCGACTTGTGCTGAATTCTTTACATTTTTGTTCTGTGAATGTCACCGAACCCTCTAAAGCTCTCCGAATGTGTTCGGTGACTCGTCGAGCTAGTCAGCGATTTTTTCTACAACTTTCAAAATTGATATTTTACTGACCTCTTTCTAATGCATTTGTTCGATTTGTGTTGTTTTGCAAATATGGCTAGACTTGAAGTACCTGGAAGAAACCAACCACCCCGAAAGAGAGCACGAGGGGTGGTCATTTCTGAGGAGGCTTCTCCTCTGCGACCGACGCGACTTAAACTTCCTCTGACGGGAGGAAAGGGATCAAATAAAGGAAAAGGACATGCAGAGCCGTGTCTGGTTGAATCCAGCTCTGAGAACATGGGTATCTACGACACCCACCTCACCACTTCGGAGCCTGATCGTGAGGATAATTCTGAGTCTAGATCATTGGCCTCTAGGTCAGAGCCAGAGGATGACCAAACCCTTCAGAAGAGACGGGCTGAGTTGCGCTCCAAAGCGCTGCATGATCCGACTAGATTCCCAGTCACTCCTCTATCTCCTCCACCTCCAACACCGACAGCTGAGTAGGCACCACCAGTTCCTCCGGTACAGGCACCTCTACCACTTTCGATGAACAGGTTAAAGGTGGCCGGGTTGAGAACCATTTTGGAAGAGAAGAGGTTGCCCAATGATGGGGTAGTGGACAGGTATCCAGCTGTGTGGGACACCATTCGGTTCCACAAATTCGAGAGGTTTACACAGCCCTGAGGCAGTTATATACCTTCTTGAGTTCGGGAATTCTATGCAGAATACGAGAAGCTAGTCATCAAAGGCAAGAAGAAAGCTAGTTTGTTTGCACTTGTTGATTATGTGGTGGTGCGATGTAAAAAGGCAAAGTGCAGCAGTTCGGACATCGATGAGGCGTTGGGGTGCATAGTCAATATGATACATTTCTTGGCAGACAAGATTTAGAAGAAGACCCTAGACGACCTTAAGGGGTGGTTGGCTCCCTTGATTTCTGATATCACACTACTGTGGATCGAGCCAGAGGTCCAGATTGAGAAGAAGGACCTGAATGTAGCTGCAAGGTACTGGTTCGGATTCATTAGCAGCACACTGATGCCATCACAGAATGAGTCCATCCTCTGGCATCCGATGGCAGCTTTGTTGGGTTCCATTATTGACCGGTATAGACTAAATCTTGGGATGGTCATTGAGCAGGATATGGCCATGAGGGCCAAGCAGAGCCAGACATCGCTACCCTTCCCGGTGCTGATCACGGAGTTGTACCGGTGAGCTAGAGTGCTCTTTGTGGCAAAGACGGATGTGGAAGTGACTCCCACTTCCTCTACGGACATCCGAAGGATTTAGGCTGAGTACACTAGGGATGAGGCCGAGCGAAGGAGAGCAGCACCGGTGGACACCTCCCCGACTATTGATATAGATATGCTGGAGGCAGACACAGTTCCTTCCACTCAGGACGGTGAGCCTTCAGGTACACCTAGTTCATCTTCTTCTTCTACATCTGCTCCCACTTCTACTGATGATGCTTCCCACCCCCTGTTGACATAGGCGATGCTTTATAAGATGGGCCATCTAACCCAGTTTGCTGATGTACATGCTTCTCGGGTCGAGGCGGCTGTCCTAGGACTGATTGAGCGGGCCATTGTTGCTGCCCTCTCCCTTATGCAAGCTGAGTTGTGAGAGCATCAGGAATTTACTACTGCACATGGCCTAGCCTTAGATGCCCTCGTTGTGCGAGTTAAGGCATGAGAGTAGGGAGGTCACCATTCCGATGATGTTACGGCCTTGAGGGCTGATGTTGCAGGATTGAGGCGTGATGTGGATGAGCTCAAATCCACTGATTTGTCTGTTTTTTCAACACTATGGACCTTCCCAAGATTCTTAGTTCAGATATGCCAGCTATTTTTGAGATCCCTCCGGCCACTACAACCGGAGATGCTACTTCAGCTGATGATGGTGATGTGTCGGACGCTCCTGAGACTGATGAGGAGGAGCTTGGGACCCGTGATGTGGCTGTTTATGATGATCTTGAGGATTTGGAGGGTGTGATGGTGCAGACTATTATGGAGGCTTCACTTCGGGACACTTTGATGATTGGCTCTAGTGGAGCAGAGTCTGCTGGTGGAGATGAGTCAGGCACTGATGCCCAGATTGAGAGCCCCTGATGTGCAGCATTCACCTCAGGCTTAGCCTGACAAGGGATCTTGACTCTCTTCTTGTTTTATTTTTGTGACAATTATTGTTTTTACATTGAGGACAATGTTCGGTTTTGTTTGGCATGGTGATGTATTTTCATACCTATCTCCTTGGGTTGCATTTATCTTGTTTTGTATCTATCTTGTTTTGGATGTTTATTATTGTGACTGTTTGTTTTTAATGTTAATGTTGGTTTTTTATCCAAATTAAAATTCGCCTCCTGATTTTTGTAGTTGTGAATGTCTGGTTGTTCTCTTGCATATTTGAGTATAGGTTGCGCTTAATACCGATAACTTGAGTAGTGCTCTTGATTGAAAGATATCTTTGTGCAATTCCAATGAGGCAAATTTGAGTTGCATAAGTCACGTGTGAACTCTTAGCATCTCATTGTGACTAGTCGATTGTTGAAATGAGTCTTTTGATGATCGTTGCACGCGAGCTAAATTTGCAGAGTCTTGATCGATGATTGTGTTGAATGCCTTGTGTGGTAAGATTTCTTTGAAATATGTTCTTGGTGATACCTAGAACATGCCTCGTTAGTCCTATTGACTAATGTAGGTGAATGAAAGAAATGATCTTAGGCACAAATTTTGAAGAGTGAACCAAATTGCTATTATACCTTTTTGTGACCACCTTGTGAGAGTGTGAACCTAGCTTGACACCATTTGATCCTAACCTTTTCTTTGGATGAAACATGAACACATTTGGCCTCTTTCCTCCCCACCTAAAAACCTTCATGGAGCATTGGTTCGTTTGAATAGTCAACTTAGGCCAAAATCCTAAGTTGGGGTGTGGTGGAAATTGAGAGAAAATGAGCAATAACTTTGTGAAATTTATCCTTGAAGGATTGTGTTGAAAAAGATGGAACCCCTCCATATAAAAAAAGAAGAGAAAAGCAAAAAAAGAAAAAGATTGAAAAAGAATGTTGCAATACAATTAGTGCATAGATAAAAGAAAAGGGGTGTCCAATGAGTCATATAAGAATTTCTGTGCTTGAAAGAACTTAGGGTGGATGGTGAAAATAAAAAAGAGTGAAAGAAAAGGAGAAGAAGTGAAATGCAAGCCATGCTTCATGAAGGTAGAAGTCACTAAGTCAAAATAATCATACCTTTACCCTCAGCCCCGTTACAAGCCTTGAAATACCTTGGTTATCTTGATTGAGCTGACTGACAAGTTGATAGGAAAATACGGGCAAGCATATGGGTAGAATTATGCATGTGTTTATCTTTGAGAGTGTGAGAGTTGATGTTGATTCCTTAATTCTTAAATTTTGATGAGCTTTGTGTGGGAATGGAATCATTCTTGATATGAGGGCATTCGAATACTCTTGTTGAGCTTGAATTTGCATTTGAAGCAAGCATTATGAGCTTGACTTCTATTTAATGATGGCTAGTCACAGTTTGAAACTTGTAGTGCACAATTAAACATTGCTTGGGTAGATTAAACCTCGTGTGCATTCATGTTGAGTCTCAAGTAGCACTATTTGTAGATATCCATGTTGACCCGATTGATCTTGTGTTTTACTTGAGGACAAGCAGAAGTTTAAGTTGGGGGTGCTGATGAGTCGGGAATTTTGACTTATTGCGGACTTATTATTCAAAGATTTGGTGTTCTCAATGCTCATAACTAATGTTAAAATGTTAATATGCAGCAATTAAGACAAAATAGTAGGGCAAGGACACTACGAGGGAAAAAGGAGTGAAAAGATGAAAAAAATGTGATGGAAAGCAACAATGGTACTCGCCAAAGCCACTCGGCGACTCTCCGAGTGGACCTTCAGCTCGCCCAAAGTTCCAGCAGGCCAGCGGAGGGACAGAACCAACTTGGCAATAGGATAAAAATTTCGGCAATTCTTCGAAGTGTTCGGCGATGCCAATTTAGTTCGCCAAATGTTACAGAAAAGAGATGGTGAAAGTCCAAGCCTAGAAGGCGATGAAAGGGGGCACTCGGCGTATCGCCGACCTGGTCGGCGAAGCCCGACTTACTTCGCCGAGTGACTCCGATGCTGAAATTCTAGAAATGTATAAATGCAATTTTAAAAAGAATAAAAGGAGCTCCCACATTGTCCAGTTCTAGATTTTTGATCTTCAACATTCTAAACATTGTTTTTATACTTTTTGAGTAGAGATTTAGGGTTTGTATGATTTTTAGCTTCAATTTGAGCATTTGGAGACTTGTGGATTGTTGCCCAACCTGATGGAAAACTTTGTTGGTAAAAATTTCTTGTTCTTTATTATGTTTGGCAAAAACTCTCATTCTTCGGGGTGTGATTATGTAGTTGAATGCATTAATTAGCTAATGGGTGTTTTTAATTACTGATCTTATTATTGATTTGAAGTGGGTTCAATTAATAGTTTGTGTTTTAATTGAGGAATTGTAGTTGCAAATGCAATTCTATCTTAGTGCTCTATCCTTGCTTGAGAAAGAATTGTTAGAGTTAAATTGTTAGTTGATGATCGTAGTGATTGTTTTGTTACGAATCTAGCTTGAGAAAGTGGGTTTGAATGCAATCTTGCAAAGGGGTCTCCCCCTATCAACTATCTTATTCAACAACAGATTCTTTGAAATTCAAAGTCTTAGTTCATAGGTTGCTCTAGATAATGAGAAAGGAGAGTAGCCCGGAGTGCAGATTAAGGGAGCACCTGGTGTGCTTCTTTATGAAAGATTCACCGGGCGGAGAAAGCGAAAAGGATTCCTTCTGGTTGTCACATCTTCTCACCCTGTCTGCTTTGGCTATCTATTCGTAATGCTTCCTTCTTTTCTTCGATTGAATGAATTCTGAACTGGAATCATGAATTGGATTCGAACCAATATTGCTTTTGCGACTTTCCCTTTAGTCGATCATGACGGGATCTAAAAAGTGAATTGATTAAGGTTATGGGTTGTTTATCTGTGTTGTGCTTGTTGAGGTTCGAAAGAACTCACTTGATTCATAATAGTTGATTGAGAAATGGCTATTGCACCCAAGACCTAGCATACCCACTGAGATTTAACGACTTTGAGTAATTAGTAATCACCCAATACGCGAAATTAGCATTTAATTTATCATACTCCCAAAAGAAACCCTCTCTACTTGTTTACTCCCAGTTATTTGTAGTTGTTAATTGGTTACCCAAATCCCCCCATTTGACATTAATTGTCTAAACCTTGTCATAAACTTTATTGTTGCAAAAATATCTACATCTACAAACCATTAAAACACCATTTTACTTCATAATTGAATTCTTTACCGTATCACTCCCTGTGGGATCGGCCCCAACTCTTAGTTGGGTTTATACTTGTTAGCGACCTCCTACACTTAGAATCGGATGAAGTGTAGTTGAGCATTATCAATTACCCAAGTCCTTTAAAGAAAAGATGATTAAGACTAATGAATGTTCCATGAGAGTTATGCTTAGCACCGAGTGGACAAGTGGCGATTACCTATGTCCCATAAATTATGTTCCACCATAGGTTGTCTAGATAGACATTAGCTAATGGCGTAAGCTAGAAGTTCATGGTTCTTACCTTGGCAAGTGGGAACACCTCTTTTCGGTGTGGGGTAGACACCAGATTCCATATTAATAGATCACATGGTCTTACATGTCGGTTAAAGGTAATTCTCCCACATTAATGAATCAAGGTTAACTTTAAGAAGTATCTCACATGTGTTTTAAGATGATGTTTACTTGCATTGACCATGTTTTCTGACTTATGTTTTCTAACTCTTTTATATCATGTTTTATCTTGGTCATTGCATATTACAAAATTGTCCCTTTATCATGAGTTTTACATTTTATGAATCGCTATATTACTTGGTACATATTTGTACTAACGCATATTCTTGTTGTAACACCCCGTAGCCTAAGAAGGGAACCTAGCCAATTTCCAGAACCAGCAGTGTCACCCACGAGGGCCAACCATGCCCCGTGGTTGGACCCACGCCCCGTTGGTGGGCTTCGTGGATGGACACCATGGGAAAACTACCTAAGGCAGAACCACGACCAGGACCCACGCCCCGTGGATGGGTCCACGGTCCACGGTTTGGGCTCCATAGGTCCATGGTCCAGAAACCAAGTCCCATACCATGAACCACGGTTGACCAGGATGGACCGTAGGTCCATCCACGGTCTGACAGTCCTGGTCTCGTGGGTCAGGGGCTGGGCGGTTATTTTAGGGAGTTAAGGGTCTTTTCCGGTTTTAATTAAATTGAAGTGGTGTCGTTTTGCCAACATCTAGACCACCTATATACGCCTTTTTACCCCCAAATTAGACCCATTTTAGTTCATTCTCTCAAATCCCAAAAAGAAATGCCAAAACTCATCTCAAATATTCTCTCTCTAGAAGTTGGAAGAGGAAGGAAGAAGAGGAAGCTAGGTCAAATCAAGTCTCCAATTTCAAGCTTGTGAGGGATTTGTGATAAGGTATGATAGCTCTTCATCCATGGACATCTTCCATCCATGGAGTCCCCTAGAATTTCTCTAATTTGATGAAGAATTCCCCAATTTAGCTAGGGTTTCTTCCAATGTTGAGGATTATGTTGATCATGGATCCAATCAAGTGGATTGTGATTGTTTATGATAGAATTCGTTTAATTACATGTTATTAGATTGAAATTACATGTATCTATGCCTATTCCACGATTATACCCTAGAATTGATATAATTGGGTTGTTGCCATGAAGGGAAACTTTGTGGGTTTAGGCTTGTCCTTATAGGATTGATGAATTTTTATTAGAATTGCTTTAGAATGAAGCTTAGATGATGATCATGAGATCTAGGGCTTTGAGAGTAAAGCTTATGATGTGAATTATTGGTAATTGATGTTATTGTTGAGGAAGGGATACTTCCCACCTAAATTGCCTAATTATGAATACATGAATGTGAAAGGTTTACTCACATGAATGATTCTAGGTTTGAAAGGATTGCTCACCTAAAATGAATCTAGACTAAAAGGTTATGAAATTGATAAGGCTAGAGGCGATTACCCTTGACCTCCATATGTAAGGATATGAGGTGATTCTCGTATACCTTATAATTGAACAAGAGGTGAGTCCCCACGTTCTTATTATGATTAATGGACATAGAGGTGAGTACCCATGATCCTTATGAAATAATATGGAGGCGAGTACCCGGATTATATGATGAATGATGTGGAGGCGAGTACCCGGATTATATGATGAATGATGTGGAGGCGAGTACCCGCATCATATGATGAGGTTGTGGAGGTGAGTACCCGCAATCTAAAAGTAAGTAAGGCAAGAGGCGAATACCCATTAGCCTTTATAAGCTAGGCAAAGAGGTGAATCCCCATGTCTTCAAAAGTAAGTATGAATAAAGAGACTATGATGTAAAGAATGAGTAATGTGGATTGTTTCTAGAGATACCTTCCATGAGGTAAGTTGACTAAGAGGTGATGACTCAAGTCTTGACTAAGGATGAGTAAGGTTGCTTGAGAAGTTTTCCTTTCGTATTATGATATTGTTTTGTATGCTTTAATTTTGTTATGGTTTGTATTGACTAACCATGATCTCTATGTTGTTTATGCTAGCTATCATATTTAGTACTTGATTGTACTAACACATACTTTGCCTACATTCTTATCAAATGTAGGGTCCGGCGACATAGATTCTCACACTCGTGGCTAGCTCTCTCGTTGCTTCAAGGAAGTGAAGATTTGGTGAGTCCTCATTGTGTTCGAGGATGTGATCACCCTTTTCTCTTATGTTTTCCTTTGTGTTTTGAACTATTGTATGGGCTATGTCCCAAGACTCATTTCATATTGTTCTAGATGGTTTGAAACAATGTTGTTAGACTTCGGTTTGCTTTTATGAAAGACTTTGATTGTATTGAAAAGTTTTAATTCCCGCTCATTTCTATTACTTTATGTTATGATATGCTAAGTGGGCTTGTATGAGGCCTCTCGGGGTCTTATACACCTTGTTACATCTAGGGGGTACCCTTGGATCGTGACACTTGCCTACATTTCTTATCCAAATGTAGGGTCAGACGCTCCAGACTCGCACTTTCGTGGCTAGGATCTATTAGTAGAAGATGGAAGATTGGTGAGTCCTCAAGTTCCGAGGACCAAGCCTTACATCATTATGTCTTTACTTTTCAGATTTTTGACTTGATGTACGGGTTAAGTACCGATTACTTCTTATGTACTAGATGGCTTTGAGATATTGTTAGATTCCTCTTCGTTTTATAAAACTTTGTGCTTTGAAATGATCTTTTAAATCTCTTAATTTCTATCATCCTGTCTATGTATGCTAAGTGGCTTGTATGGGGCATCTCGGAGTCTTGTACGCCATGTTACACCTAGGGTCTACCTTGGGTCGTGACAACAGGTCATGGCGGTTATATTTCGGCAAAAAGAATGGGAACCATTATAATTGAAACACAATCAGGTACTAAAGCAATTTCTGACATTCTTTATGTACTAGATTTAGACCAGAACTTGTTAAGTGTTAGTAAAATGTTAGAAAAAGGTTCCAAAATGTATTTCAAAGAAAACATTGTTTGATCAAGGAAGCACCAGGACATAACTGGTTTAAATTCAAAATGAGAGGCAGAAGTTTCTCATTAAATCAATTGGAGGAAGAACAGGTGGTGTATTCGGCAAGAGAAAATCTGTCTGAGTTATGGCATAAGAGACTCGGACACTATCATTATCAAGGGCTTCTCAAAATGCAAGAATTGGTGATAGACGAGAACCTTTATAAACTGGGAGCGAGTTCTAAAAAATTATCGGGCTTGTCAATTTGGAAAACAAAGTAGACTTCTATTCCCTAAGGCAACTTGGAGAGCAACAAGAAAGTTACAACTAGTTCACACTGATATTGGAGGACCCCAATGAACTCCTTCACTTAAAGGTAGTCTTTACTATGCTATTTTTATTGATAATCTGACCCAGATGTGCTGGATTTATTTTTTAAAGTTCAAATCAGAGGTCAAGAGCATTTTCTGGAAGTTGAAAGCGAAGGTGGAAAATGAAAGTTGCTACAAAGTTTAGATTTTACGATCTGACAATGGCAAGGAGCACACTTCTCATCAGTTTGGTCTATTTTGGGAGGAAGCAGGGGCTGAACGTCAACTTAGTGCTCCTTATACTCCAGAACAAAATGGAGTTAGTGAGAGAACAAAAAATATTAATCATGAAGACGGCAAGATGTATGTTGCACGAAAAGAATTTGTCAAAGATGTTTTGGGTAGATGTAGCAAATATAGTTGTGTTCTTACAAAATTGACTCCCCTCAAAAGCAGTGAAAGATCATACTCCTTTTGAAGCATGGTATGGGTACAAGCCTCCGCTGCATTTTCTTAAAGTCTTTGGTTGTCTTTGTTTCACCTATGTTCCTCAGGTCAAACGAGATAAACTAGACAAGAAGGATGCCCGCAGACATTTTTATTGGGTACAATAATGTTTCAAAGGAGTACAAAATCTTTCAACCTGAAGGTGAGAAGAAAGTTATCGGCAGAGATGTCAACTTCATGGAGAATGAAGAATGGGATTGGAATGACTCAAAGAATTCCATCCAGAAAACAAGCTCGTGGTTTAATGAAAGGGACAATGATCCACCAGTTAGGGGAACTCGATTGCTAGCCGATATATATATGAGAGATGCAATGTTGCGATTCGTGAATCTGCTAGCCCTAAAGATGCTCTCAAAGACCCTAATTGGAGAAATAAAACAGTTAGCTATCTTAAGGGTTTTAAAATTATGTTATTAGAGTCCTATGTGACTTGAATTTAGGAGTTAGTTCTTTTTTATTTGTTATTTTAATTTTACTGATAAGTTAATAACATATTTTTTTTATTTTTAGCTAGGAATTAAATCTATAAATGTAAGTCTCTGAATTAATAAAAAAAATGACATTGATAAAATTGCAGTATTTTCTTTCTCAAAGTCTTTCTCTATTATTTTCTTAATTTCTTTATTAAAAAACAAAAAATTGGTATCTAGAGCTTTCTTCTTGAGGGACCTGTGAGTAGAAAAATAGATTCTGAAAATAGTTTTTTGAGAATGGCTCCTCCTATTTTTGATGGTGAGAATTATCAACTATGAGCTGTGAGAATGGAAACCTACTTTGAGGCTCTTGATCTTTTGAAAGCCATGGAAGAGGATAATGAAATAAATCCACTGCCAAACAATCTCACCGTGGCCCAAATCAAGGGTCACAAGGAAAAGAAATTCATTAAGTCCAAGGATAAAGCAACTTTATTTGTTGTTGTTTCGACAATTTTTTTCACGAAAATCATGACTCTCACATCACCAAAAGAAATTTGGAATTATCCGAAGAAAGAATATGTTGGAGATGAAAGAATACTAGGAATGAAGGTAGTAAATTTAATGAGCGAATTCGAATTGCAGAGAATGAAAGAGTTAGAAATAGTCAAGGAATACTTTGATCGATTGCTTGGTATTGTCAACAAGGTAAAATTACTAGGTACTGAATTTAAAGATACAAGAATTGTTGAAAAAATCTTGTTACAGTGCTCGAAAGATATGAAGCATGTATAGTTAAATTCTTTGCAGGCACAGGAACAAAGGAGGCTTATGTGACAAGATGGCATGGTTGAAGGAGCATTAGTAGCCAGCCACAAAACTCAAAGCAAGGGTAAATTTTAAAAAAATTACCCACCTTATCAGCACTCTGGTTAAAATGGACATCCTCCGTATAAATGTTGGAAGAGACCAGATGCACAATGCAAGATCTGCAAACAACTTGGTCATGAAGCTGTAATTTGTAAAAGTAAATTTCAAAAATATGAAACAGTTGCCCAAATCACCATTGAAGAAGAAGAAGACCACTTGTTTGTGGCAGCTTGTTTTTCAACCAAAAAAACTGATTTTTGGATGATTGATAGTAGTTGTACAAACCACATTACATATGACAGAAATCTTTTTAAAGAGTTCATTCCTATGAAAAATAAAAAAGTCAGAATTGGGAATGATGATTGTATTCCTGCAAAAGAAAAAGGGTCTGTTGCAATTACAACAAATTCAGGTACAAAAATAATTTATTCAGGTACAAAAATAATTTCAGATGTTCTTTATGTGCTTGATACTAATAAAAGTATGTTTAGTGTTGGTCAATAAATAGAAAAAGGATTTAAATTATTATTTGGAGATAAATATTGTCGAATCTTTGATTCTACTAAGCAAGAGAGTTTACTAGTTGAAATGAGAGGTAAGAGCTTTTCATTTAATCCAACAGAAGATGCATACAAGCTTTGCAAGACAAAAGATGAATTGATAGATTTTTTCACAAGGTCAATTTCAGATGACACTACAGTCTACAATTCCTGATCCAAGGAGGAGCGTTGAGTATATGTCTCCTGATATTGCAGAAATAAAATGATTAACTATTTTTAGGGGTTTTTAATTTATGTTATTAGAGAGAGTACTATGTGACTTGAATTTAGGAGTTTCTTTTTATTTGTTATTTGAATTTTACTGATAAGTTAATAACATATTTTTCTATTTTTAGTTAGGAATTATATCTATAAATGTAAGTCTCTGGATTATAAAAAAAAATTCTCTTTGACAATACTACAGTATTTTTTCTCTCAAAGTCTTTCTCTGTTATTTTCTTAATTTCTTTATTAAAAAAACCAACACTTCTCGACATGAGCAACGCTGTGAAAAAGTTCCTTCAAACAAGTAGACTCCCTCCTCTTCTTCTGAAATGAGTCTTCCTCTTCAAAACTAAAATCAAAATCAAAATCAAAATTAAGGACGACAGTGACAAGGAAAGCCACATTTCTCAAGCATATCCCATGGCACGACCCCAGAATTTTCAATTTTTGAATATATGGGGCTATTGTTTCAAGTCATACATCAGAATGATCATCATGGTCTAAGTTTTCTACGATCAATTTTCTCGACTTGACATTGCTGATTTCCCGACGATGAACTCCAAAAAAATGGTAGAATTTCAAGCACTCCAAGTTAGGGAAACCAGATAATATCGTCTCCATGACATCATCAGTCAAATGCGTGTAACTAAATGAAAGAGAAATGATACCACTCCATTTCACATTAGCTAAAGGGTTCAATGTACAGAACCGTAAATCCAAATTCCCCAACGACATATTCTTATATGCGAACTGAGGAAACTGATATTCAGATTCACACTCAAGTTCAAAATGTTAGACATTTTTAGTTGCAAAATATACCCATAAATTCGATATCTTAAACAAACCTCTCTTTTCCGGGAAAATCGACAACCACCTTGAAATTTCTGATTTTCTGGCAAGACCTCCAATAATGTAGCTCTTTATGGGTGGAAATTACAAAATCATGACTACCCTTTTTCTGGGTGGTGGAGAAAGAATCCTCAGAGATGTAGAAATCAAGTGATACTGGAACAGACATCCAAAGAAACTGCCATCGCTTAAATAATACGCTGCTTCTCACACTTTTTTTTACTATGTTTAGTGTCTTCAAACAACATAGAGAGAATGTGAATTAGAATTGAGTCGGGAAAATCATTGAGTCGGTCTTCTCTCGCCTTGCTTTTCTTCGCCACTGGAGAAATGAATAACTATTTTGAGGGTTAGGGGTTTGGATTATTGCTGATGGAAAGAAATGAACAACTTATTAAAGCAGGTCAAATTTAAATTGAGAGGGTTGTATGTGCATCTAAGGGCCTTTTGGTCATTTTTCTGTGATTTCCTCATTTTAATTTGTTTAATCTTTTTTTTCTTAGTCTTTTTATATTTTAAAATTACGTAAAAATTACTATAAATCACGATAATTAATAACTTAATATATTTAAAAGATATACAATTTGGATTAAATTCAATAGTGTGTAACTTGATGTCGTTAAATATACACATAACATAAATCGAATAATATGTAACTTTACAAGTACATGTTATGATACAACGATTATCATACCGTACATTGCTCGCTTTCCAAATCACCCACTTGAGTAGTCTCCAAGAAATGAGGAGGAAGCAAAACTATTTACGAAATTTTGAATGTGCATGTAAGGACCTCAACTTCACCTATTTTTCTAAGATCTCACACCAAATATTCTACTTTTCTAAATACATTTTATACTACCTCTTTTTTTTTTACAAAGCATTCTGATAGTCCTACTAAGTTGAGTCAACCATCTTTAGTAAACCTTACATATTTATTATTCCATTTAATTAACATAATATCGTTTGATGACTCCTCCTCTAGTAAGAGACTCATAATTTTAATTGTACTCCTGAGCAACCCACTCTTTCTTCTTGGGATTGTAGCGTTACGTAAATTTTTCATCAAACCTTCATTCACAAGGCATCGAATGGCTAACACACTCGTAGTTGGATTTAAACGCCACGAATGTCCCCATATTTGTGGAGCAATTGAACATTGTTGAAGTGGAGAAGAATTTTCTGATTTTGACAGTGATGTTTTGCCCATGATATTTAGGTGCTTAACATCACCATCTTCATCGAAGGAGAAACAAAGAACGCTGAGATAATTTGTATGATTATTGGTTATGACAACAATTTTCTCGTCTGGTAATCCTGCTATAACATTTGAGACATTGATATTGATCATGAACAAGAACAATATTGTTGTTGAGGTGATAGTTGCTATAATTTTAATTTCTTCCATGGTGTATCTTACTTCTCTCTCTTTTTCATCTGACTATGCTTCTGAAATATCAAAATTTAAAAGAATGATTAGGAGAAATTATTAAAGAAAAGTAACACTTTTTACATGTGTTTAATAATTCTGTTAAATTATATAGAGATAATATATAACACTTTTCGTTCGCAGATATTAATATAATTTGATTTAAACCCTTAAATTAACATATGATTCATTATATTTAATTTTAAATTAACAATAAAAACATAATTATTTCATCTCTTTTACGTATAAAATATGTTATTAGATTTAGATTTTAGAACTATATTACCATTAAATTTGACGTAACAACCACAATTTTAATATAATACAGGTAACGTTAATTATACATAATTGCAAATGTTTGTCCAATAAAAATGTAGAAAATCTTGTTGAAAGAATTTAAATAAAATAGAGAAAATATACTATATATTTTTCTTATGAAGGGTTTTGGAAAGGATTTTCAAACTTAACTAATAATTCTTCTTCTTTTCCTCTCTCCTTGCTTTGTTGAATGATTAAAATTTTCCATGATTGGTATATATTTATAAAATAAAAATGAAAAGACAAACAAGAGAGATAGAGTTATTATAGGAGGGTTTAAATATTTTATACTATTTTAAAGGTTTTTTACTATTTTTAGTTATTTAACCTTCTATAAAATAAAAAAATATATCTCAATTTAGAGATACAAACTTGTGATTCCTCTTATTTGTAGCAACACCAAATATAATTATGTCATAATCCTAGAGATTTACAAGGATATTACAATCTTTTTTATGTGAAGCTGATGAATTCATTGATTTGATAATGCGGTAAATTTTATGATTAAACTATCCTTTAGCTTAAAGTCTACTAAAAATGCCGACCATTTTAAAAATCTCATAAACATTATGACCTGTTTTATGATTAACACGTTTTATGTTAGATTTTCTAGAAGGTATGCGACTTGGACGAAGGCTAGAGCATGGGTCGGGGTCAAATAGGGAGGGGGCGTATCCTAGATCTTTCCATTTTTAAGAAGATTTCAGGCTCGATCCAGTTTAGTACATGAAGATTTTAGGCTCGGTCTAGTTTAGTACAAGAAGATTTCATGCTCGATCTATGGATTCGTGCAACATTTCCATGATATCGTTAAGATCAATTAATGAGACTTGGACGAAAGGTGTTCTTTACCTCCATCAATAGCTTGGATAATTCTCATTTTTGGTGTTTTAGTCACACCTTTCAATATCTCCCTTAATTATATATGAGGAATTGTCCTATTGAATAATGAGAAGGGGGCTAGTAGTCCACAAAAATGCCATGTCCATAAGTTCCTTTGTCGATCCATTCCTTTGAATAGCAAAGCTGCTTGTGTCTCGTAAAGTCAAGAATTCTTCCAACTCAAAGTCTATGACAAAGGAACTATCAATTCAATTTTCTTTTCATAGACTCTTTTATTGAGACCAAAATTTGTTTGTTTAATTTGATTATTTCTTCGATTTATTTAAATAAAAACAAAATCAAAATTAAAATCAAATCAAATAATATTAATTTCTTAAAAAACAAACCCAAATAAAATTAATTAATTTGATCCAATTTTTACTCAAATTGTGAACATTCTACTTCCAACTATCCGAATAATTTCCCTAGATAGTCACCCATGTTTGGGAAATTGCCTAATAATATCACTTATATTTGTTTTAGGACTACAATATCACCAAACTTTACATATTTTCCTCAAAATATAGTTACACATACATAGCACCAAACATAGTTGTGGGGGATTCGGAGGCAAATCCAAATATGAGCTCCTCTAATTCTTGAAGAAAATATGTGGCTTCCTTCGGTTCTTCAAGGAATGAATTAACGAATTTGCATAAGTAACTGTCTCCTGAGCCGCTGTATACCTTTGATGTCGAATATAGGTAAATAAAAAGCACCCTTGAAGTAGAATAAATGTAAACAAAAAGTAGAATATTATTTTTAAAATCTAACAATAAGCAAGCTAGCACGATATATATCTTCTATGAACTTCCTTCCAAGTTGTAATTCATGTCTTACTTTGTGGATTGTCCAAATAGGTGAAAGGGATTTCACTTCATGATGATCATGAAAGAGCAGGGCACTCTATTTCCATTAAGCCAATGTTCCTAATATCTAGTTTATCTCTAAATATCCAACTACAGAAGTGGATAGTACTATGTTTTGGTTTTACAAAATGTCTGTAGGCTCCTAATACTAAGTAGCTTAGTTGTGGAATGCCTACAGTAGGAATTGAAGTGTTTGTGCCCCTGCTTGTATGTAGTTCTTGTCTTTCTAGCTATAAGCTAAATGCAAATCAAGTTTATTTGTCTTATTGCCCCAACTGAACAAACTTAATATTGTGTTGCTTTTGTAGTTTTCTGAAGATTACATATTAAATTCACATTCGTCAGCTATGTTTCAGATATGAAATTATTGTATTTTGATAAAGAAGAACGAGTCTAATTTGTGGATTGTGGCTTCAAAATATTTGAAGGTATAGAGCAAAAGAATTTGACACAATAGTTATATATGAAGATTAGTGCAACAGGACATGGCCTTAAGTACATACATATGCATACATAAGAAATCCCTCAATATAGTGACATGTTGCTTGGACTCTTCAAAAATGTCAATGAGAGTGTGTCGGATTCTCCAAAATAGTGTATTTATGGAGAACCCGACACCAGTGCGGCACCGAATTAAAAGTGAAAATTCCACGCAACTTAGCTGGTGTTCACTCAAGAAATGGTTCAAAACAAATTTCAACTGTCAGTGACTAACATATATAGATAAAATTCTTTTAGCAGTAGAAAAACAAAACAGAACGCTTGAATATTATTGTTTCTACTGGAAACACATATCTAATGATATTCACTTTTTCATCGCGGAATCACAAGTGCGGCTTCAACTGCCATTTCGAAGTCATTATGATTCTTTTTTTTTTTTTTTTTTTTTTGTTGGTAACTTT